>JAWZYV010015433.1:0-100057 GCA_038373885.1 Cheiracanthium punctorium
TTTCTTAGATGCAAAAGAAAATACGACCGTCAACGATTTAAAAAAAATGGTTGAAGGAATCACAAAAGTTCCTCCTGCAGATCAACTGCTATACAAAGATGATCAGGTAATTTTGTGCAATCTAAAATTTTTCTTGTGTATTTTACTTTTTTGATAGTATAAAGTATTTCTTTCTAATTCAGTTTTACTGTATTGCCAATTTCCTGTCTGATTATTTTACATACTTTGCCAGCAACAGAATACATATTGATATAAGGTTTTGCAAAAACTAACCTTCAACTAGAACTTGGTTGACTGAATTATTTAAACAGAAATCTAATATAGTACAGCAGAACCAGTTTGGCCTAGGTGCAGCTGATTCTGTAAGTTAGTGAAACGAAAAACTAAAATTAATTTACTTTTGCAAAATTAGTTTGGTATTTGAACAATGAATTGGAATATTTAATTGCATCTTTTTAATCTTTTTGGGTAATCTAAAAACTTAAAATAATTAAATTATTATAATAAAGGGTAATGGTGGTTGAAACTGCATCCAGTTTCTATTTCGAATTTTTCACAATCTGTTTATCTAAGATATCACTGAGACTTAAGAGATTGATCTTTGTTTGTGATAGCAGCATTCTCATTGTTATGATGATGGGAGGGTTTATAATGAGAAAAAGTAAAGCAAAAAGTACTTATATTGCTGATGGCTTATGAAATGAACATTACAAAATCATACCAATAACTGAATAATATCATCAATACTAAACTATTACTAATAAAATCATACCAAACGGGTGCCAGCTGCACCAGTTTGCTACAAAAAGATAGCCTATTGGAGTAAACAGCTCTAGACATATTTTCTTGTATTACAAACAAAAAACACTCAATTTAAAGTGTTTTCTTACTTTGTACATTTAAAATTTGTGCTTTAATGAGTTAATGTGTGTAGGAGAAAAAATATATTTTTTTTTACTGTTCTGTTATTTATTGTTTTATATGTTTAAACTTTGATCTTTATTTTCGAATTACCTATCATTTAGGTTATGATGCCAGATAGAGTCTTGGGAGATTATGGTTTAAATTGTTCAACAGCAAAAGCCCAAGCCCCAGCTCAAGTAGGATTGGCTTACAAGAACTCTGGTAAAACATTTTGTATTTTAGAAAAAAATTAGAATTTGAAAGCTATTTATAAAAGATTTATTAAAGGGAGTCATTCATAGTTGTCACTTTATACAAAACCTATTTTTTACAAAAAAATAAAAAAATAAAACACATTGTTGTGTGAGAAAAGATTGTGGGTCTAATTTTCAGCATATAGATAGAATTTTTTTTTGTGGAGGTCTCAAAGAAGGCCAATGCACAGTTTTTTGCAACAACATAGCTTGAATTGGTTTTAACATTGAAATTTTAGATTTTAGGAGGGGGTCCAGGCCTTTATGCCCCACACCCTAAAGGCTAAGTCTATCTTAATGACAACTGTGTTTTGCACATGTTTATTGATTTCTGAATGCTTTTCTTTTGCATGATTTACCAGTAATTTGTTATTACACATCTTTATTATGGGTTATTTTTAGTGGAAAAGAAATGAATATTTGATAAGCACAAAAACATAGCTGTTTGCAGAAGTTAGTAAATAAGTTGCAGAAAACAACATTTATAAGCACCAATACAAAAACTTAGATAACAGACCAGTTACTGCATATATGACATGCTGTCATCAGTGCTAGAAAGAGAATGGCTAAAATTTGCTCTGTTTATATAGAAAAAGTAGGGATTCAAGATAATGTTTACGAAAGCCAGAAAGCAAACATTCAGAAGTTTTTGAGGTCCAATGGGAAAGCAAGAAATTAAGGTAACTGATATAGTGTTGACTCTAGAAAAAAAGGGCCGCCGGGGGGGAAATTTTCAAAAGGGGCACCCTGTTCTCAAAAAGGGCACTTTGGGGTTCCACGAGAATGTACAGGTAGATAACATATAGAAACTGGTTTGAAACAATCTGATCCCCGAAACTTTAACATGTAGAGTTGTAATATGTGTTCTGACTTACAATGCATAGTAAGATTTTTTCCAATTTGTCTTAGTCCCCCCCCCCCTTCTTTTGGAGAAAATATCCAGTAGAAGTAAGTGTAAGCGAAATAGGAAAAATAATTTGTTGACAATATTTTGGTCTAAACATGACATAAATATGTGAATTAAATCTACATAACTAGAAGTTTTGATTTAAAAAAAAACTTCTAGCATAAAGAAGTTTTAATATAAGTAATGTTGAATTTTCTGCTTAATTTTTTTTCTCAAAATTACGTGACATACATGTTTATTGTTTATAAGAATAGTACATTTATTGAAGAAGATTTCAGAAATTTTTAGCCAGACATGATTTGTTAGGCAGTAGGGGAAGGCAGAGGGACTGTTAATTTTTGTTCCTGCATTTTATCACACTATCACTACTGGACCACAATTACTGGATCTCATTCATATATGATATTTCACCTATATTGGTACTATATATCACCTATATTGGTATATATATATATCACATATATTGGTTCACCTATATTGGTACACCTATAAAAGTACTATACAAACTTTTAAACAGAAAAGGACTGTCAGTGTAAGTGGATTAGGGTAGATGCGTTAAGCATGTAATAAAAATAATAAAATTTCTGCAATGCAGGATGTATAAAATTTAATTATATAATACAGAATTTTATTTAAATTCTTTTGTTTGCAATAATTATTGAATGAGTACCAAGTAAAGATTTTCAAAGTTACCCTTATTACTATTAGACATTATTAAAATTGCATCAAACAATTTAAATCATTCATCAATTGATAACTACAGAAATTGGGGAAATTTAATTCAGAACACAGAAGATTGCTGGAAAAAATGACATAGTCATGCAAATTTTGTTATACATCCTATGGTTGGAATGTTCAACACCATATCAAATCAAATCACTGAAATATATTTGTTATTCCTCTTTCACTTCTAATTTAATGCCTGCTCATTCATGAAAAGTGAATATAAGTTTTTTAAAAAGTACTATTTCTTTAAAATAAATAAAAATAATTACTACATGTAAGTTTTTTAGCAGGTATAAAATTAATATTTTTTTTTTAACTCACAGAATTTTCCAAAGGTATGTATGAAATAAAGTTAAAATATTTTCAATAATTTATTTTTCATAAAGCTTTATTTTTAATTTCTTGTAACATACTTAAAAAGATCTCTTTAAAAACACTAAATATTCTTTCTTAAACCTTGCTGTAATCTTTTTAAAATAAAAATAGTACTAATCAATATTTATTTTAACTATCAAATGTTTTTAATTTCTTCATTCAGCTTAATATAATTAAAATAATCAACATCCTGGTGCCAAAAGTACTTAAGCAAATTATCTATTAATAAACCTTCCAGAATTCTTTTTTTTTTTTTTTTTTTTTTTTTTCAACTGAAAATAAGCTTAAATTGTTGACAGTTTGTTTTATGAATAACCTAGCTGTTAACTTATGACACAATTTGTTTTCTGAAGACATCCTTTTCCAGAACTAGCTTTCTTTTGCTTTTATTATTATTTTTTTTTTCCTTTCTTCATTCATTAAAATGTTGAGAATTTTAAAATCGGAAGGTGTATAATATGAATATTTAGATTACCAAATCTTGTCAATAGTCTGATTTACTAAATTCTGCATTTACTCCACTTTTATGTAATTAAAACTGTGGCGTAATAAGTGGGGGGGGGGTCCGCCCCGGCGGCAAAAAAACAAACATGGTGGCCGGCAGGACACTTAGAAATAATAAAGTGGAAAACTAAAGGACCGAAATGGGGGCAGAATGCTGAAACTTAGAAAGAATGGGGCGGCAAACTGAAAGACCGCACCGGGCGCCAATAACCCTAGCACTACATTGCTAAAGAAAAAGATCATTATTATGCTCTGATTTTGGCAAAAGCATAATGTGTTTCAATTGCTGTATTCCCAAAACGTCGCAAATCCCTCATTTTCAGATGGATTTGAGTAGATAAAGCCACTGAACATGGTACATGGCTGAAGTGTTGAAGTTCCCACGTTCGGCGGGCCCCGCCCACGCGACTGTCGGTCTGGAGTTTTGGTCGGTTTCATCAAGATGTATGCGTCAATACACATTAGAACTCCTTAAAAAGTCACCCAACGAAGGCACCCCCCCTTAGAAGATATCCCTTGTCTAAGCTTGCCATAACAAACAAGCAAATCACGCGAATTTTCGAATCGCAATACGTGGTTTTGCTAAGGCATTCTTTCTGTATCATCTGTAATTATATATGATTAGTAAATAACTGTTATACATTACGAATAATATGTACTAAGAAAGCCGATTAAAAAGAGCAAATCGTTTAGGGCGGGGGGGACTTGCTAGTGTTGCGAAACTATATTAAAGACATCGAGAAGAGCAATAATTATATACAGCTCACGACGAACTCTGGTATAATGATTGTTTGATAATTCGCAACTACATATTTATCAAACGTAGCCACCGATATTTGAGGATTGACAGATGGAATCAGAAATTTTTAGATAACTTGAGAAAATTTTGAATTTCCCAACCGTATTTTCTTCCCCCAACTCCTAAGTGAAATGCCGATCGGGCTTCTCGCTTGAGTCAGCAAAAACAAAACATACAAGTGGGGCCTTTTCGGGTTACTCGGCTGTTCGGCTCGCGCAAAAGAAAACAAAGAAAAGGCTAGTACGAGTATTTCGATCTGAAAGAGTAGAATATTTGAAAAAAGCATTTTAATAAATTACATTTGTGGGGAAAGATCGGATTTCATAGACGGTTTTTGTGAAAGGGCCGTTTTCAATCGAACCTATTTTTATGATGGGATTATTGTACTCAATCGTAACCGTTTTAATTAACGTATTATCGTGATGGGCCGCAAATGGTATGTAGGAAATAAAAAGTGCTGGTTGTTTACTAATAATAATAAAAATGTAAAAGCAGGAGGGCGCATAAAGAAGAGAAATAGGACCGCCCGGCGCTAAAAAGACGACAAAAGGGCCGCCGGGCGCTAAAAAGATAACAAAAAGGCCGCCGGGCGCTAAAAAGATAACAAAAAGGCCGCCGGGCGCTGCGCCCTGCCAAATTAATCTAGAGTCAACACTATGATAGCAGATGGATTTATAACATTCGAAAAGGAGTGAGTAACAGCAAAATCAAATTAACAAGACCATTTATGTGCTTGGGTCATTCCATGCAAAGGAGGGACAAAAACATAATAAAATTTTCGAAATTTACATATTAGAATTTTTTAAATACATGAACTTATTTGTTTACTATCTGAAGTTGTTTGGCAAGACTGTATAAATTTTACATTGTTGCCATGAACAAAGGCTTAAGACAGAGTCCCATTTTTCGCATAATGCAAAAAGACTTGTCTAAATGCTAAAATTAAACTAATGGGTTTTTGCTTTTTTGTAACAGTATTCTGAGAAAATTTGGAACTTAAATACAAAAGGGGAACAGGGACAAAAGTAGAAACTTCCTGTTATGGAACAGTTGAGATAATCTTTGGTTTTCAACATTGAATTGAAATATATAGCCTGTATGTCTATTCAATTTTCAAGACCATTGCAAAAGCAATAAGGAAAAGAGATCAGACACTATCTCCCTGGGAGAAAAGTTGAATTATTCAGTTTTCTAAAGCTTTTTTTCTTATAGCTTTTTTGCTAAAGAATTTTTGAGCTTAAAGTGACTTGACAGTGAACATTATTTAAAGTTTACAGTACATATTTAAAACTAATTTTGACTAGTAACGTAAGTGACTAAATACTAATTATTTTGCTGAGTCTATTGAAATCTCGTTAAAAAAATTATTTTTAATTCTCTGAATAGTTGTCTATCATAAAGTTGTAAATTTTAAGGTTGAACAACAGAACAGAAATAAAATAAGTTTCAGTTTAACGTATTTATGTGTGCATAACATAAGTGACGATGACATTAAATTTTTGTCTGTATATGAATACATATTTAAAAATCCAAAACCACAATAGATATAAAAGATTTGATCATAATAATAAAATTTATCATAATATTCAACCATGAAGGTCACAATCAGCACATCGCATGTTTAACAGTAAAAATTCTGTCTAAATGTAATGTAAGTGACTGTGGAATGACTTTTGTGGATATTGAAAGCTTCAAGAAAATCTAATTCTTGGGGAAACAACAATTCTGAAGCTCATTCAGAATTGTTGTTTTCAAAATTCAGAATTGCAATTTTCAAATTACAATTCTGAAATGTAATTAGAAATGTATTATTCTGTAATTTTCAAAATTCAGAATTGTAATTTTCAAAAATATCGTAGGCATCTCAACAATGTTTAGTGATGGTAGACTTGTTGGTTTCATGTGTTTTAACAATAGCTATGATCTCCTTAAATCTAAATTTAGGGTGTGTTTAGTTTGTCCGATATAAAATAAACCACACTGACTATTGAAACTGTAAATACCCCATGTTGATTAAAATGCTCAGTTGATTCATGCGATTTATCATACATAACTAAAAACTAAACTAGGACAAACTAAATGTGCTCTTAAATTTAGAATTAATCTTCTAGCTCTTGTAAAAAACATGAAACCAACAAGTCTATTACTAAACATCGTTTGAATGCCAACCATATTTTCGCCTTTAGTTCAGCTAAATTTATTTGCAAACCCCGTTCTCCCACTGAATTAGATCTTGAAGCTTTCAATATCCATAAACAGGGATGAAATTCTTCAGCTTTTCGTGAATTAAGAGGAATTCAATTTTTTGTCTTTTTTTCTCTGAAAATTCTACTTTTTTCTGTGAATTCCTGATTGCTGTTATTAGTTAACTGTGTGATATTTTTATTTTTTAGCATGTTCCAATGTTTTTCTTAAAACTTCTTTCACATTAATTATATACAAGTATCACATGTACAAACTTTTTGCTCGTTGTATGATTTCAGCTTTTTTGCTCTTTTGCCAATCTCATCCCTGATAAAACAGGAAGAAATTAAAAAAAAAAATCTGATGTGTCCAACACATGACTTCCTTGCACGTCCATTAGATCAAAAATATTTTCGACGCACTTCCTCTAAATTTATTTGTTTGAAAGAGATAAAATATCAATAATAGTAAGGTTTAGCGATTTCCAGCCAAATATTTCGATATCGCCAAGCTGAGTTCAATTTGAAAGATTTCCTTCTGACAATTTATTTGGCGATATTTCACCAAAAGCCGACAAACTTGAGATAGTCTGCGAGATTTTGGGGATAGCCAAAGTAGTCATTGACCACAGACTTTCAATGAATTGAATGCATCCACATACCTCAATGTATTAGAAGTCATTTGGCTCACCCTGTAAATAAATTCTCAGTCGATTGCTGTCAAAAAAGATATTAAAAACAGTTAGATATTACAATAGTTCTAAATACAAAAGTTAAAAAATCCACGGGTTACTTTTAGAGTTATACAAAATACGAAATAATTTTTGGCGCCAAATTTGGCGATATTTCGGCGAAACTCGTCAATGTCGACGACATTTGGCGAGATTTTAAGCATGAACCAAACAATGACAGATTATCGCCAAATTTGGCGATATTTCGCCAAAACTCGCCAAGAACGATGACAAATGGCGATACTTAGGGCATGGACCAAATGACTGACTATCGCCAAATTTGGCGATATTTCGCCAAAACTCGCCAAGGTCGAGGACCGACGGCGAGATTTTGGGCATGTACCAAAAATTGACTATCTACACTAGTATTATATTGAAGATGTCCGTAGACATTAAAGTACTGAAATTCTTTCCGGTGGTCCTGTAAATAAACTCTCCAGTAGATTGGAACCAAAAATCGAGATGCACAACTAGATGTTACAACATTCTTATATATGAAATTTCATAATAGTTTTTGAGATTTGAGAGTTAAATATGCACACACGTACACCAAAAGTCGCCAAGTTTGGCGACTTTTGGCATAGTTCTTGAGAGAGGCACATGACCATGTTCCTGAGTGTTCCTGTAGCAGAACTATAAATGATAAAGACACTTTTGTTAATGGAGAAATTCATTTTCTAACTCTTTACAGCATATATCAAATAGCCCAATACCTCTAAAAAATGCTTTGATGAATTTCGGCCCTTAGAGCGTAATGTATTTCGAATCTTTTGGGCGGTCCTGTAGATAAACTATTCAGTCGAATGGAACCGAAAGGGGAGGTGCACAACTAGATGTTACAACAATCCTAAATATAAAGTTTCAACATTGTACGCCCAACAGTTTTTGAGATATGCGAGTTTAATGAATTTCGGCCCATTGAGCGTAATGTATTTCGAATGTTTTGGGCAGTCGTGTAGATAAACTATCCAGTCGAATGGAACCAAAAAGGGAGGTGCACTACTAGATGTTACAACTATCCAAAATATGAAGTTTCGACATTCTACGCCTAATAGCTTTTGAGTTAGGCGAGTTTAATGAATTTCGGCCCATAGAGCGTAATGTATTTCGAATCTTTTGGGCGGTCCTGTACATAAACTATCCATTCGATTGCCACCAAAAGGGGAGGTGCACAACTAGATCATAGAACAATCCTAAATATCAAATCTCAACATTCTACGACCAATAGTTTTTGAGATATGCGAGTTACATACATACGTACGTACGTACGTACAGACGGCATGGAAAAACTGGCCACAGTAGACTCGCCGCTGGTCAAAATGAGTTGCAGACGCGTTAATATGATCGTGCATGCTAGCCTACGATGAGATGCATCGAAAAATTTTTTTAATTAAATTTAGAGGTAGTCAAAATCGGTTTTTTTGTCGAAATTTGGCCCCCAAAATTTTTCGGGATCACATTACTTCCTTATACTACGTACAAGGAAGTAAAAATGGTTTTGAGGTGCATAACTTCCTGTGCAAAAAATTTGGTAATTCTACGTGTAGTCATTTGTCCGTAACGCTACCAACAGACACATTGTTTTCACGAGAATCTCTTATTTTTTTCTTTTTCTCGCATTAAAAAGTTATGAATGACTTGGAGGCCCAATTACATGCAATAAAAATACCTAAAAATCTTAAATACCCTGATTTTGGCTGTTTACCCGAGGCATGAGTAAAAACCCAGTTTTGAGGAAAGGCTGACAGACTTCTTGTTTTATAGTTTGTCTTGTTTTAAAGTTTAGTTTGGATTCACAGCTCAAGGTATGAATCTTTTATTTTTCCTTTAGACAATAGTAGGGTAATGCGATTTCTTACCAGATGTAGATAATTGTATAACATGCAGGGCTCAGCCCGAGTCACTTTTTCTCACTATTTTTAGCTGTTGTCACTAACTATTTTCACTTTTTTAAACATATAATTAACGTTTATTCTTCGAAATCAAAACTATATCCTCCTGCTGACTACTCTTATGTCACATAGTTCTCCTGTCATTTTTTTCTTAACTGTTGGCCTCTTAAACTTGTATAACATTAGGCACTTAGACTTGAGCACATAGTCTCAAAGCTTACATATTTACAGCAAGAGTTGAAATGCGATTGAACTCCTGGATGTGATCTGTGTCTTTTATATAGGCTGACCAGAGACATGCCAATCAATCGCAAGCTTTGATTGCGTAATATAAATGAAATTGCATAATACTAATGCAGGGTAGCAAACATTACAGGATCATTTGTAAAGTTGTGCGAAGTTTGGCTACTTTTTGGCAAAATATCGCCAAATTTCATGCTAAAAATCAGTGTCCAAAAGTGAAGTCATGTAAGCAATAGCATCAGTACTTTTTTGAGAATTAATTCGATAAAATTCTTTCCTAAACAATGAGTACACCCCTATCTTGCATTCTAATTAACCAATTTTGATGCAACTAATTCAAATTTTAATTATTTAATGTGTAGAATTTACATTTTATGCTACATTTAATCCCTGAAGGTCAGAAAAACCCAGAAATTCGTGACAATATTTTGTTTTGAAGGACTCAATTTTGAAGCAACAAATCATAGTTTAAGCCGTTAAGAAATATGATTGGTTCTAAACTTCAGGCTTGAAAATACGAAACAGCTAAAAAGCCTGAACTTTGCTGTGGATCATATAGAACAAATAAATTATTATGCATTTAACACATTACCTGTTATTCTTTTATATTTATTCATTATTAAAATAACTAATATTCATTGTATCACTGTATTTAGTATAACTAAATTCATTAAACTAATTTAAATACTGAATTTCAAATGGGTACTTATGTATTATCCCGCCGGTCATTCTTGCCAGGTCATTCTTGCCGGTCAACTATTTTTTCGTCAAATGTGCTGGCAAACTAGTTCCAAACTATCAAAAATTTCATGTGTCCGACATTTATCTGGGCGAAAAATCGCTTCTCTTGGCAGACCGCCGAGCATCCTCAAATGCTCCATGATGTTGAAAAAAAAGCTGAATTCCGTCAAAAGACTGAAAACTTTCATGCCTGAAACTTCTTTAAAGTGATTATTAACTGATTTTTGAAGTCTGTATTTGTAGAGTTGCTTTACTATGTGATCTTAAATTGCCTTGGTATACGTACTCTATCATACCTAAAAGCTTACAAACTTTTTAACATGCTTCCATGTGTTAATCTAGTAATTGATGCAGTTAATAAAATATTATGTAAATTTATCTGTATAATGGTCTAATTTTAGTCACTTTTTAATAATATTGGTCACTTTTTTCACTAGTTTTGTTGCTATTTCTTGGACTGATTCCTGAACATGTGAAATTCAAATTTTCTAGTTTAAATTAAAGCTTTTTTCTTTTTATTTGAATAGAAACTGGAAGGTTTGAAGTCTTAGAAATTACTCCTCTGTCAAGCCCCCCAGAATTACCTGATGTCATGAAGCCATCTGAACCACAGAGCCATGATCAGACAATTGCTTAATTCTTTTATTTTGTGGAGTTTACGGCTGTTTTAATTTTTTTTTATAAGTAAGTATTCTGTGTTTATGTTCATCACCATTAATTTGTTTCTATAGTTTACTGTTTAAAGCTTTGATTAAAGTAACTTTTACATACAGTAAAAGCTAATATACTAAATCATGCTCATTTAGGTAAGTTTAGATGTGTAGTATTTATTTAACAATTCAATACTGTATATTCATTCCTCAATAGTGGAGACTGCACTTTTACACTTTTGTCATAAAGTGCAAACGTTTAGAATTTTAGTTTTTTATAAGCTGAAAGCTAAAATAAAAATACTAAATAATGCTTATTTAAAAGCTAAAATACTAAATGATGTTTATTTAGCAGAGTTGAGCTTTTGACGTCAAAAACTGGTTTTTGACATGACAAGCATCAATCTGGTTTAAACTGTCAAACCTAATACATAAAAGAACAATATATAAACTAATCATGCAGTACATTTTCATTTTGCATTACACTAAATGCATAGTTAAAAGGAAAGAATTTAAAAAATAACAATTATGCTAACACAATGCTCATTATGAATAACTAGTTTAATATTATGTATATGTTAAAAATTTAATGTATACAATATTATCTATATATAATAATAAAAATGAATGTCTGTAAATCTGTATGTGTGCCATCTGACAAATCTACAACAGGCAGAGCTATAAAAATTTGAACATATAAGCCCAGGAGTTTGCTAATATGCACCTGTAAATTGGAACTTTGAAATTGTTATTAATTAAATACCATTTTTAGGTTGCTTTGCTTGGTGTTTCGCCCATATAAAATGATTTATACTTTTGAAATAAACCAGAAATGGTATTACTACGGCAGAATCGTGTGCATTTGAAAAATGTGAAATGACATGGAAATTTCATTAGTTTTATGCCAAACTAAAAAGCAAAAGAATTAAGTCCGAATGTGTTTGTTAAACAGGTTGCGTACACTCCTTAAAAAATGCTTATAGAGTACTTAATTTCGATTTTTGTTTTTTAAGGACCTTAAGAAATGCTTATTTTGTTTGCATCTGCATAAAAATTCCTTATTATCTTTGCTTTCTGAAGTGCATCCTTGCATCCTTTATGGCGGCAGTATCTCTTGCCAGACCACCAAAAACAATAATTTTTTTTAGTAAAAAAATTTCTTTCCCCCTCCTCCTCCCTTTTCATTAGAATAAAAGATGCTGATAAGGGTAATTTATGTTTAGGAAGAAAGAATGGATCAGAATGTTTGTGGGAAATTGCAATGCTTGCAGTTCTACATTCTGCAGTGAGGGGGGGGGGTTTCTTGTGACAGAAGGGTCACAAGCTATTTGCCTATGATCAGCAATAGAATTTCTTTCTGGGTTGAAAGTGTAGTAGACCAAAAGATGATAAATATTTGTGTTTGAAATTTAGAACATAAGATTAGACACAGATATACATCACATAAATATCTCAGTTGTGTAAGTATTATTGGTTACATCTGAAACAACCAGTTTCTTACATAATACTCTTATACTGATTGTCTTACTTAACAGGTAAACGCATGCCTGAATTGCATTACATTTAAGAATTGATTTCAAGTAAGTTATAGCAAAATATTAATCATAAAAGCTGGGGGTTTCTGTTGAGGGATTTCCCAAAGTTAAATGTTTAGGGGGTCTGAATTCCTCTCTCTCCCAGTGAGCTCCCAAAAGTCAGGAAATTGACTTAAATTTAGTAGACACCCTGATTGTGCCTTCAACTAAAGACGAAATTTTATGACAAAATAGAGCAGTGTTTTACTAGTGTTCTGTGAGTTTCATACAAAATTATTTTTAATTTATATTCAGGGATGAGATTCTTCAGCTTTTTGTGAATAAAGAGGAAATCACTTTTTTGTCCTTTTTCTCTGAGAATTCCTGATTGTAGTTATTAGTTAACGGTGTGATATTTTTATCTTCTAGCATGTTCCAATGTTTTTCTTCTCTTAAAACTTATTTCACATTAATTAGATATAAATATCACATAAACAAATTTTTGCTCTCATATGATTTCAGCTTTTTTGCTCTTTTGCCAATCTCATACCTGTATATTGCAAATTATATTGTACATTTACTTCTACCAAAATAGTTATTTACAGAAATGCTATACATACACTGAGGGGACCAAAGTCATGTGATAGCAATATGCAAATTTACATATATTGGTAGTATTGTATACAACAGGTATCATTGGTCAGTGGATTAGCAGAACTTTTATTTACAGTCAAGTAATTGATGCAGCAAGGTGTTTGAAGTGATCATGGCTGCACAAGAATCAACAGAATTTGAATGCGGAGTGGTAGTTGGTGCAAAATGAATGGGACATTCAAATTCCGAAATAGTTAGTGAATTGAATATTCTGAGATCCACAGTGAGTGTCAAGAGTATGTTGTGAATATCTAAATTCATGCATAACCATCCACTATGGACAATGCCGTGGACAGCTGCATGCTTTGAATGACCGAGATCAGAGTGACAAATCTGAAAAATTGTCAGCAGCAACAGGCAAGAAACGCTGTGTGAAATGACCACAAAAATCAATGTAGGTTGTACGGCGGGCATATACGCTAGGACTGTGCAGCGAAATCTGGTTTCAATAGACTATGGCAGCAGAAGACAGTTAAGTGCCATTACTGAATGCATGACATTGCTTGCAGCGCCTTTCCTGGGCTCGTGATCATATCCGTTAGACCCTAGATGACTGGAAAACTGTAGTTTGGTCGGATGAGTCATGATTCCGACAGGCTTAAAAAAAAGCAGTTTTTTTAAACCCAAACCAGGTGGGTTTTATTGGGTTGTTTTGGGTCTTACTAGGTTTTTTGGGGGTTTTATTAAGATTTTTTTATAGCATAACCTTAACATAGTATAGTATTGCATTTACTGAATTATAAAAATATTTGCAATCCTTATTGTATTGAAATTTGTTTTTCCTGATGTTTATTTATTTTATAATTTAAATGTATTTTTCATTGTAGATTACCTCACATGGCATGTGTTCCAACACTTCAGCTCTAATTTAAGAGGTTCATGTGAATAACTGGTCAACATTGGTTTAATTTGGATAGTTGAAGTTCTTACAGTTCTGCCCTTATTGTTTCTGTGATATGCCTTTTGTGAGAGATAGAATAGTATTGAAAATATTTCTCATTTATGCATTTTATTTTCATTCATTTGTTAATATCCTAATTCATTTGCAATATAACTGCTGCACATATTTTCTTATTACATTTCACTGCATTCAATAGATTGCCATTGTTGCAGTTTTAAACTTTCTAGCATTAAAAATAAAATGGAAAATCTTAAAATGTACTTATATTCATAGAAAAATATTGTGGCAGTCATTATACTTTCAAATCACTGAAGTTTCAAGTATTTTTCTAACATTTCCAAGAATAATCCTGCATTACTATTTAATTTTAGTTTGAAAGTAAGATAACTTTGAATCTGTCTTCTGAAAATATCTGTGTTCGAAACCTTTTTTTATTAAAATTGTTCTGTGCCTCAAATGTTTGAAAGATTGTCGTAAAAATATTCAGTAATATGTAAAAAAATAAAAATAAAAAGTTGGCAAGTTTAAATAGTGAGTTTCTGCCAATAATGTTTTATAAAGATTATATGGAAATTCTCTGATAGTGTTATTTATATGTAGTAATGTATATCTAGTGAAGTAAGCATGAGAAAATATTCATACAACTTTTATTTTTACAAATTTAGTTTTTCCTTCTGAGAGCTCGCACTTTAAGCAGCCTGGAAATAAAGTTGTTATAAATTTAAAATGAAAGTACATTACCATGTTTAAGAAATATTCAGTAATTTTAAACTGATCCAAAGATGTTGGTCAAGCTCATATTTCATCGCTATTCATTCTTTTCATTTAAAGTTTTTCTGATTTTTATTAATATTTCTTCTTGTGATCCAAAAAAAAAGGTTAATACATTTTATGAAAATACTGAGAAATATGAAATTAAATAACTGTGTTTATAATTTTTTAAGCTACTATCATATTTTTAAAAAAAAATGTCTTAAAATATTTAATTTATATAAAATATCTCTTAATGTCTTGTCATAATCTTTCTTTGAAAAGTGTTTATCAAAATTATGATGAGCTTTTTTGACCTTAAGTCGGTGTTTTCTTCTGTAATTCATGAAGAATTTAAAAATTCTCATATTACAATAATAATAATTTTAAAAAAATCAAGCTGTATTCTGTGTGTTCTCTTAAAATATTTTGTCGTTGAATGCTGAACTGTATTTCTGACAAACTATGTTAGTTAACGTGAAGAATTTAAGATGTTTTAAGAATACATGGAAAAATTAAGTTGTTGCATGTTTTATAAGAAAATTTTCTATTTAGTTACTGCTAAAAAAGGTTTAAGAATTAGTAATGTAGTAATGTAACCAAAAATTACTGTTACTATGGATTATTGAAGGGAAAAAATATCTCGTTTATTTTTCTGTAGTTTCTTGCAGCTTGGTTTTGTACAGTGTTGTGTTAATAGTTAAGTGGTTCTGAAAATTTATTTTATTTTTTTTTAATGAAATTTCTTACTTAGGCGTATACTGAGATATCAGAGGCACTTCCAGTTATTTTTTTTTTTTTTTTATTGCAGTTATTTAAAATTCATGAAGTGTATAACTTTCAGTATCCTATCAATTTTGTATCATGAAAATAAGTGTTGTGCTGTACATTTTTCTCTGAAATGTGTTTTCTTTTGTTAAAATTGTTTTATAAAAATATCCTTAAAAAAAATTTTTCCTTTTTTTTTTTTTTTTTTTTTTTTTTCCTTGGCGCGGGTATTTATTGATGTTATTTTCATATTGAAAATCAGTCCGATTATATTAATTTTAACATGCAAAAAAATAAAGCTTAAGCTTTCTGTACATTTGCAAAATATTTTCAAAATTTCACAGAAATTGAACGTGGTGCTCTCCCTGAGTACTGTATGTAATCTCTTTAGTCTGTTTGTACATTATATTTTAAAATAAAAGATAAATTGCCAATGTTATGAATATTCTTTTTGTCTTTTCTACATTTATTATTGTATGTGACACAATTTGCAGACCTCTTTCAATGTTTTTTCTTGTTTACAATCAATCTAAGAATATTCTAGATTGTCGGGTTCTCCTGGATAGTCTGAGCAATAGAGGGAAAACTAATAATACTCCAATGGATTCCAGGGCATTGTGATATTTATGGCAACAAACAGGCATGCCGTATGCTGGCTAAAAAGGATACTCAAATAATTCAACAGCGAAATACCCGTAAGTCCTTTCATTCCACAAATCTAATGAGACAAAACTTTTTTTTTCAGCCTGCGGCTAGATTGGGTGGAATAAGTCAACAACACACACAAAAAAAAAAACCTTAATTCAAAATTGCTATGAAAATTCACAAAAATAAGTGTTCAAATTCACAAAATTAAGTACTGAAATTCATAAAAATAGAACCCTGAAAAAAATTCTCAGATCGACCCCTACCTAAGTACAGTGTTGCATAGACAGGGTGTCTACCGCTCTAGAAAATCGGGAAATTGGAAAATGGGTCCGGAAAGTCTGGAAAAAACTGGGAAATTGGAAAATGGGTCCGGAAAATTCACCAAAAGAATCAATTTTTTTTCCTTTCTTAGTCTTTTTTATTTTTTTACACTTTCTCTCTAATTGTCAGACTGGAAACCGAAACAAACTGCAACGCATTTTTTGGGATTGTGAAAGCATCAAGTGATGTGTTTGTATAAGGAGGGGAAAATGGGGGACTAATCAATCGTGACGGGAGGGTAACTTATATCTTAGGACCGTATTTCCAAAAACAGTTTGTTAATTCTATCAGAAAGTGCAATTACTTCTGTTTCTGAATGGCCTGCAGACAATGTTGCCCCTTCAACTCTAAGGCTACGGAAGAGGAGGGAAAGCTGCATTCGAGTCTCGTCATCAAGAAGAGAAGCTTATGTTCTTCCTTTGGCCATGTCTCTGAGAGAGGAAATTCTTTGCAGGATATAGTTCCTAAGCCGTTGCCTAGCTTTTTGCAGAGGAATAAGAAATCAAGGAGGAAGGAGTGTTGAAGCCCCTTTTGCAAACTAGTCTGCCCGCTCATTGCCATGAATGCCGATGAGGCTTGGAATCCATTGGAGTATGCCTTCTCTACCGGTACCAAGAAATGAGTCTATAAGCTGCTCAACAGTCTCAGATGGGCATTGACTGTACTCTGCTAATAACTGTATTGCAGCCTGATAGTCAGCAAAAAAGACAGTATTTTGGAGAGGAATCTCGGTAACACAGCCTTAAGGGCAATAAAAATTACAAAATTATCTGACCAGGTACTGAGAGGCTCTAAAGCCCATATCACACCTTCCCCATCTTCAATTTAAGCAACACTTTCGTTCAACTGTTTTCCACAACAGTTGGGTGAAAAGGATTGTGCGATATGTATGTTCAACATCCGCAACTTTTCCTACCCGGTACGGGAAAAATTGAGTATTTCATTCAACTTGTTCAACTTCTCTGATAGACCAATCTCAGGCAAGCAAACGGAGAGGCTGCAGTGACATCAGATTTGCTCATTCCCTTTTCCAGTCAAACCAGTTGAGTAAAATAGTCGAACAAGTTGAACGAAATACTTGATTGAATTGAAGATTGAACGTAGAAGGTGTGATATGGGCATTAAAGACTGAAAAATTTTGAATAAGCACCAACCCCAGCTCTGTCTGAGGAAGTTGTGGTAGACCCATCAGTATAAACATTAGGGTTGATTTAAAAAAAAAAAAAAAAAAATCAATCTTTTTCTCCTGAGGTCTCAAAAGATGTATATTGATATAAATAAGACGTATGCAAAATTTGAATTGGATACGACATCGTCTTGGGGTTGCACATTGATCTCAAAATCTATTAATATTTGAGAATCATGCCTGTTTTGAAAAATGATGTAGCAATGAAATATTTAAAAAAAGGATTCACTCCTTTTAAGCTATGCTAAATTAGATTCAGAAGCTCTGTATGTTCCATTAAAAATAAATAATTAAAACTGTCTTTATGTGGAGTCCAATGAAATAAACACGATATTCTGTTTTGTCTTGGGCGCACAGAACGCAGACAGTGCCATAGACAACTGGTGCCGGTTCATGCACCAGTGCTGGAAACTCATGTATGTTCAATTATACCAAGCATCATGTGTTTTGCAGATGTGGCTCAGTAAAGTTCATGCCTTATACAGAATGGGAGTTCTTGGCAGACCAGCACCGAGCTAAATATGCAAAAGTAAGTGGAATCAATAAGAAGACAACCTTGCAGAATAAGAGAAAAATTGAAAGGTTGGAAAAAGAAATTTAGCGATGTTGGAGAAAACAAGGCAAGGAAAGGACATTATCTCATATATATATATATATATCCACCTACATTTGTTGATATGGAAAGACGAAATGAAGAAAGCTTTGATAACTGTGACTACTTTTCGCCACTTTGCGAGAGGGCACCCATTAGTGATTAAGCTAGAATAAAAATCTCAGTTCAAGCCTGTGACAGATACGGTGTTTCTGATTTGGCTGCAGCTTCTCTTGCCTCATCTTTACTTCATGACCTAGAAAGCAGAAGGAATAAAGATTGGAGAGAAGCCTTCTCGATCAAAATAAAATTAGGAAAGCATGCAGATGACAGCTGGTTTAATGGATGATGTAGGAAAAGTTCTTACTTCTTGCGATGTTATCCCCGTCGTCAAATTCACTGCCATTAGCTTGGGCTTAACAGCAGATGAGCTTAGCACGGACCAGCTGTACCTCATGCATATGTGATGCTGTAGTTACTGGAGAATGTCTGCAGAACCTGGCGAAATTCACCACGCTTGATGAATTACTATATGGCATCTCAAATACTCTGTAAATCCACCAGGAGCTCTTACCTAGAAAGCAGAAGGAAAGTTCTTGCAACTTTCCTTATGTGCATATATGCTCCAATGTGGTTCCATATAAAAAGACATCATCCAGTTGCTGACACACTGAAAAATCTGTGGCTTAATTGTGTGAAGACAAGTTACTTATTGGGATTATATTTGAAGACCGTTCAGTCAGTGCTCCAAAATAATGCATAGTGGGATCACCCAGAAAATATTTTGACTACTATGTTGGCAGATCCAGAAGCTTGAATTCAAAGAAAAGCTGTCTCTGCAGATCTACAAAGAAATCTAATGATTCTGTTCGGACATTCAACCTACCGACCTTGAGCTTCAAAGCCTCTTGGGAGTCGAAGATAACAGAGCTGCCAGTAACGAAGAATTTATCAGACACTGATCTAGATTTAATCTTGCAAGGAAATGATAGCCCTCATCATGCCCTTGGTATGCTTTTCTCTTTTATCTGCCTTTCACAGGCAGTTGGAAGGATAGTAAAAGAAGTTAGCATTGCTTCCAAAGAAGTCTATGGCCATCAAACTCAAGATGGTTTCATACAAGCTATAGTAGCCTCCAACAGTAAAGGAACAACTGGCTTTTTGTGCCTAATTTGCAAATGAGTGAATGTGGAAGCAGCAAATTTAAATGACATGTGCACAAAATAGTTATATATTGACTGTAGCCGACCAAGTTGTATGGTGGGTGAAGCACCGTACTCCGGTTTCGGGTTCAACTACCTGTGACCGGGGTTTGATCCCCGACTGGGCGTGGTTGTCATTTCGTCCATCCCTTCATAGGGGGTAACACTGGCTGCCCACTAGGTGCCCCCATAATAAAATGCCACACCTTTGGGCAGTTGTAAGGGATAATGCCTCATTGGCCAGTTTCCACCCGTTATTAAAAAAAAGAGAATGTATTGACTGCAACATAGAAGTTTACATATGGAAAATGCAGAACAACAACAAAAAAAACAAACAAGCAATCTCGCTGAAAAGTCCATTCTTGGAAAAAGTAATATCACAGTTTTATATGTTAAATGTCATAGAAACATAAAAAAAAATGAGTTTTAATAAGGGATATATCCACACTAGCTTGGCCCCTCAGGGGGAGCACCTTCTCTAGGTACTCACGGGTGTTGCAATCCCGGGGCCCCAGCAATCTTTTGCTTCTCTTTTGTTTACCCTCTCCTTTGCTTTCTCCTTCCATTTCTTTCTGTGTGGTTTCGTCTTTGGAGGTGAGGCCCACCTTTTAAAAGCTGTGGTCGTTCTGTACCTTTAGCTTCTATTGACAGGTAAACTACCCACGTGTTTCCTGTGCGTGGAGACAGTGTTCCTGTAAATGGGGATCCTGCTAATTGAGGGATATTCTCGAACACATTGCTTTGGACTCCGCTTCGGGTAAACAGGAGGTACACAGTGTTCCCCTGTGTATTAATCGACTGGTGGTACTGGTTCGGACAATTGCCAGGGTTCAAGCAATCGGACACTTTCTGGGCACATTGTTAAGGTTGGATGCTGTCTAAGGGAATATTGTGCACATAGAGACCCGACTAGCACTGGTGTACGGGTGTGCATCTCCTTGCATTGTGCCGTGGTGGGTGGTGCAGTCGGGTCTGAATTTCCTATCCTCATATTGATTCGACGTTTTCTTTGTCATTCATCAACATCTCGGTCACCTACTTCAGGAGCTACTTATGCAAAATTTTTTCTCTTAAAATGTTAGGAAAGAAACTTCAGCCATACATCCCCATTTTTAATACATAAGTGCATAACATGCTAAAATAAAAACTGGTGAACTCAACCTGGTACACTGTTCTGAAGCAGAAAATCTTGAATCTAAAAACATCGCGGCAGTTCGTAAAATTATTGTCTGTCGCAATAACAAAATACTTGGCACTAAACACATGATTTTATGCCCATATCACACCTCCAGGGTGCGTAGTGCCTTGAAAAGTGCTTAAAAGGTGCTTCATTTTAAAAATTGTTTTCAAGCACTCTTGAAAGTGCTTATTTTTTACGTAAATTCCCTAAGGTGCTTGAATTTGCAAGGAAGTGCTTATTTTTTTCTCAGCTTCCGGCAGAAACCTTTATAAACACTACGCCGCTAACGAAAACAACTTTTCCCTCCCATCCCATGGCTTATTCATCTTGAAACCGGAAGAGCATGCCTAAAAGCAGATGCAGGTGGTTCCCTGTTGACCATGACAATAGTAAAGCTGACTCACACTTGCAGCCATAAGAGCCAGTCCGGGCCTGATTGTTCCTAAAATACTGAATATCAACCAAAACTAGACTGTTGCGCCCGATGCGAGTTTAATCATTCTTTCCCCCCCCCCCCCCCAAAAAAAAAAAAGTTCATCTATAAGTTATTTATTTTGTGTTTTTTCGCTGTGCGGCTTTGCGCCTTGTGAAGGAGACCGAATAAACACTGCCTTATATGAGTAACTGGCAAGCTCGGGAAACACAGAGTGCTTTTAAAATAAATCCCTATGTTATAAATATCAAAAGTAATAAATGATAAAAACATCGAGTTGTTGTGCAACATTCAGAGCTTAAAACAAACAATTTGCTGAGCTCACTACGTAATCAACAGCTGGCCATCCACGGGGAAAAAAAAAAAAATTGTTTACTTTTGACTGGAGCCTCCTCGTCAGATCACTTACGAACTTTTTGCGAATGCAAGAAGTTTTTTACGAGTTATTTATTTATTTCTAGAAATTCGCCTTTGTGAATATAAAAATTGATATGTTTTATATGAAATCGGACACTGATTAATTCGAAAATGGAAATCGTAAGCTTCGTAAAATAGTGGTAAATACTTAAAAGCATTATATGGGAAGGGGGATAAAAGGAGATATTTTTACCATTTATCCACCCTCCCCGCTCCCGAAATATATCTTAATGCGATGCTTCTTTTTTTTTTCGGAGGTGGGGGGGAGGGAGATCGTGGATGCGGTGTTTCTTCCATAAATTATGGTAGTAATTTTAAAATTTACCTATTCATACTTGCCAATTTATGTGCTTTCAGTTTGAAGGTAGCACTTTTTCACTGATTTTTACGATTTTACGCGAAACTGCCGTTCTTTTATGCTTTTCCCACGTATTTTTACGATTTTACGCAAAACTCCCATTTTTTTACACTTTCGACCGATTTTTACGATTTTACGCAAAACTTTTTAAATTTGGCATCTTAATAATAATTTCATAGAAACCAAACATGTGTAAAATACAGTTGGAATTGTTATAATTTCAGGCTTGTTCCACTAAAAAATAAGGTGGCCACCCAAAAAATTCAGGCCATTGCAAAAGAGCTTAGAGAAGCTGAAGGGGAACTGATTTAAAAAAAAAAATTCTAGAGATAAACTCAGATAAAATAAATAAAATTAGTTGAGAGAGACAAACTTGGGGGGAAAAAAAAAAAAAAAAAAAAAAAAAAAAACGAATTTTAGTTGAGACATACCGAGACAAAAAGGAATTTTAATTGAGACAAAAGGGGGTTTTGATTCAGACAAAAAGGGATTTTGATTGAGACGATGCTGAGACAAACTGGGGTTTCAGCTGTAGCATCCCTGAAATAAGCTTAAATTGTTTTCATCTGTTGCAGGGGTGTAGCGAGAGTGTTCAAGGGCGTAGCCAGGATTTTCATTAGGGGGGAGGCAGGACATGGAGTCTAACCGGAGAATGCCCGGTTTGTCATAATCAGACCCTATGACTAGCTCATTTTAGGGGGGGCAGCTGCCCCTCGCTGGCTACGCCCATGAGAGTGTTGCTGATTTGGCTGCAGCCATCCCCGAAATGAGTGAAAGTAGGATTTGGAGAAAATTACGTATTCGTGAATAATTTCAAAAGCTTTTTGAGATTCCTATGATAGTGTATTTGAAAGTTCCCCTTGATTTCAGGAATTTGAGGTTCAATTGAAGACCCAAGCCAAATTTATTTATTTTTTTATAGTGTGTTTTTGCAACTTCAAAGATTTTAAACTCAGTTTATGATTTTTAAAAATTTTCTTCCTTTTCTTACTCATTTTTATATGCAAACTTTTTTAGGCCAAAATTTGAAGGGAAGGGGGGGGGGGGGGGAGCTTGCCAATCTCTAGTCCGCCCCCTCCATAACAAAAAAAGAAATATACAGTAGAAGACCCAAAATCTGCACAGCTTGGTTCCAGACCTTGTGCAGATTTTAGAATTTTGCGGATTTTGGGTCATAATAGGAAATTTATTCTATTTCCCGTCACCCCACGCAGAAAAAAAAAAAAAAAAAAAAAAATCAAGAGAAACAAATCATGTTACTTATTATCAGAATCATACTATAAAAATACAGTGGAATAATACAATATACAAAATTATGAGATTATAGTTCAACTTATTTAAACATGTATATTCAATAGTAGTTTAGGACTTTGGGATATTCTAATTATATATATATATATATATATATATATATATATATATATATATATATATATTTCATTATTTCCTGTTCTGTAACACAGCTTTGCTGCTCTACAAATCTGAGATATTTCTTTCTCCCTAACCTTAATTAAATGTTATTTTATCAACTTTTTGATCATCCTCATTTGTTACTGTGTCATGTGATCATAATTGAGTGTTAATTGTGTCACTGTCAGTCATTTCAAGGATATCAATGTTACCATGAGAGCTCACAAACTCTTAAAATATTTTTTTCAAGTGGGAATAGCTTATTCAGTTTTACTTTGTGGCTATAGTGTAGTTTTCTGAGCTTGTGGCTGGCAGGGCAGATTTCATTTTTTACATTGAATAGACAGTGCGGATTTTAGAGCCTTGCAGATTTCGGGTAGGCGGATTTTGGGTCTTCTACTGTATATATACATGTTATTGATTTTTATAAGCTATACTGCTTTCTAATTTTTAAGTTCTCAGCCACCCCCTGCAAAATATTCTTGGCTACGCTATTGATCTATTCCATGTATAATACTTAAAAAAAAATTGATGATGACGTGCTTGATTTTCCTGAAAAGTGTGCTTATAAAGTGCTTAAAAGTGCTTGATTTTTAGAATGAAATTTGACTACTCACCCTGATATTGATTCGACGTTTTCTTTGTCATTCATCAACATCTCGGTCACCTACTTCAGGAGCTACTTATGCAAAATTTTTTCTCTTAAAATGTTAGGAAAGAAACTTCAGCCATACATCCCCATTTTTAATACATAAGTGCATAACATGCTAAAATAAAAACTGGTGAACTCAACCTGGTACACTGTTCTGAAGCAGAAAATCTTGAATCTAAAAACATCGCGGCGGTTCGTAAAATTATTGTCTGTCGCAATAACAAAATACTTGGCACTAAACACATGATTTTATGCCCATATCACACCTCCAGGGTGCGTAGTGCCTTGAAAAGTGCTTAAAAGGTGCTTCATTTTTAAAAATTGTTTTCAAGCACTCTTGAAAGTGCTTATTTTTTACGTAAATTCCCTTAAGGTGCTTGAATTTGCAAGGAAGTGCTTATTTTTTTCTCAGCTTCCGGCAGAAACCTTTATAAACACTATGCCGATAACGAGAACAACTTTTTCCCTCCCATCCCATTGCTTATTCATCTTGAAACTGGAGGAGCGTGCCTAAAAGCAGGTGCAGGTGGTTCCCTGTTGATCATGACAATAGTAATGCTGACTCACACTTGCAGCCATGGCCTAGTTGTTCTTAAAATACTGAATATCAACCAAAACTAGCGCCTGATGCAAGTTTAATCATTCTACTCCTTCCCCAAAGAAAAAAAAAAGTTTAAGTTATTTATCTTTTTCGCCATGTAGCTTTGCGTCTTGTGAAGGAGCACTGTACCGAATAAACACTGCAGGGCCGTAACCAGGATGAAATGTTAGGTAGGGCTTTGAATCTACTTAGGGGGGCTGACCGAATATAAGTATTAGTAATCGAGGGGCGAGGGAAGAGACTGTTTTTCAATTTGTACATTTTTTTTCAAGAGTATTTGTTTCACAAAATGCCTATTTTCAAAATATTTAACATTCATTATGTTTTTCATTGAGATTGCATGAAAAATATTCAAATGAAAATTTACTGAAAAATCCATTTTATTTATGTTTCATTTTAAATATGTATGATAAAGCAAAATATAAATATTATACAGAGCGATCAGTTTAAAAGAGTGCCTGTTGGCTTTTCTTATTACCTTTAAATCTGACGAATGTGGCAAATATACGATTTTGAACACTGAGGAGGACCGTTACTATTAAATAAGCGAGGAGGTAAAAGAGGTATCACTTACCTCCTTCAAAGGCGTAAGTCCGTTTAACTCCTCCGTCATCCCGCTAAATTAGCTGGAACGAAAACTGGAATACACGACATTATTAATTGTATATATTTTAGTTTCGTGCTCTTGAATGAGTACAATATATTTATTTTCCGTCTAGGTTATACAATATACATTTTAAGAGGAATATCATGTTTACAAAGATTGAATTTTGGCTGGTCGGGATGTCGACCGCTTAGCAGCAGCGCATGGAAGAGAGTGACTTGAAAGTACAGCATGCATGCGTTCTAGACCCCACGGTTGCCAGGGGCCCCATAGCACGTGTTAAGTAAGGGGCCCTTGTTTGGGTAATTATCACATGCAGATCCATACATCTACATGTGCGGACATCGACTCGTGCAGGAGAAACTGCGTCAGGGAAAGAGTTCGAAAGTTTCATAGTTTTATATTTCCCAACACTCCTGCCTAAAACTTGAAACGTTCAATAATCGTTCAAAATGACAGTTCTATGTCCTATAAAGCTCCTTCGTGGAAGAGCTTTTGTCAGGATGTCTGCAGTCATTGAGTCAGTGGGGACGTATTGAAAAGTTATCACCTTGTCTTCTACCAAATGCTTGAGAAGATGGTATCTCAGGTCTATATGTTTTGTTTTGTGATGATGTCTGTCTGATTTGGCCAATTTAATGCACGATTGGTTGTCTTCAAACACGGTCACTGGATAGTCTTGCGGCATGTCCAGTTCCTTTAGTAGATTTATTAGCCACGCAATTTCTTGTGCAGCACTGGCAGCAGAGACGTATTCCGCCTCAGCTGATGACAATGTCACGCACAGCTGTTTCTTGGAAACCCAGTAAATAGGATTATTTCCTAGCATAAATAGATTTCCAGAGATGGATTTTCGATCTGCTGGATCGTTGGCCCAATCTGCATCTGCGTAAACTTTTAGGACAGGTGTAGTATTCTGCTTACTACTGCCGTGAAAATTTAGTTTAGTTAAAAAAAAAATTTAGATTTTTGTCCATTGCGTTGTGACCGATAGAGTAGAAAATAACCCAATGATCTCAGCCTTGCCTGAAGTGTGTGTTAGAAAAGTGGTAAAATAAACACAGAGACATTGCATTTGATCACCAAAAAAAAAATATTTTATTCAACAATAACACAGGAAAACAATTTGTGGTCTCGCGACATCAGAAAAGGAAATGAAAAGTAAGTAAACACAGCGCAGGGGTATTACAGCGCGTGGTAAAATTGCTCAAGGACAAAAAAAATACTAGAATGCTTTAATTACCCAATTATTAGCCCTTGTAGATTTAACAAAAAAAAAAAAAAATATATATATAAAAATAAAAGAAAATGCATAATAAAGTTGTCATGACAAAAGTTGCTCGATTGGATCCAAAATTTAAGTTAAAGGCTCTGCTGCAGCATAAAAAAAATTTATCCTACCAAAAAAAGTAAAAAAAAAAAGAAAATTGGGCAAACAAGTCCCCACCTTTCCCTAGCCTCACAAGGCATCTGATGAAAATCCCGCATTAAATCCCTATCTGTTACTTGAAACCCCACCTTTTATATCCAACAGGTTAGATTAAACAATTGCCAAAATAAGGAAATACAAAACAAAAAAAGGGAACTTTGCAATTTTTACACCAAAGGGTGCAGCAAAATACAATGATGTGCAGATCAACGCAAAGAATCACAGAGAGTAGCATAGGCCAAACCAGCATTTAACATAGCATTTACATTTATCATGCTAACAAAAGAAAATTAAACATTGTCACTGGAAGTTATACACCAGAATAGCACACCAAGTAGAAAAAGGAAATTTAGCATTTGATATTCAATCCCCCCCCATTAAACATTATAAGAACAAAAGGGATAGTTCTAGCACAGCTTGAAGCATGAAGTCGCTGATCCAGCTCGTGGTGGAGAAATGGAAGATAGAAAAAGGGTAATGGTTAGATCTCACCCACGGATCCAATGGCAGGCCTGGTCTCGGCGTTTCAGGGAACCAACGGACGGTCGCTGATGGCACCCGGAGGCGGCATCTTGGTCTCTCCACTGGTCAGGGAACTCCGGCCGGCTCAATCAGGTGTCGGGGACTTCGCTTTCCAGACAACACTAGCGGCTCCCGGTCTGGGCAAATGGTGATCGTAGTGCAAGACGTCAATTCCGGTAGCTGATTTTCATCGCCGCTAATGAAAAACACAGGGGGGTGGGGGCCTTACGCCCAATTCACATCCAATGGTGGCAGTTGGTGTCGCATCGGCATGATGGCCGAATCGAGGCAGTTGGCCGAAAAAACAAAAAGGGGAAAAAAAATTACATGGTGATCATCGAAATTTAAAAGGATGTTGGCCCTCTGGCCTTCGTGTAAACTCTTCACATCGTGATTCTTGATGAAGTCACGTCTGTTATGCCGAGC
Organism: Cheiracanthium punctorium; assembly: GCA_038373885.1. NCBI lineage: Eukaryota > Metazoa > Arthropoda > Arachnida > Araneae > Cheiracanthiidae > Cheiracanthium > Cheiracanthium punctorium. Next base: position 27,477 of record JAWZYV010015433.1, read on the forward strand.
TGGCCCCCTAATAATGCCGAAGAAAAAAAAACGGACCAGAACACGTCCTAGCCACGCCATACCAGCACTCAGAATGACGCTTTTCGCCCCACGCTTGGGGAGCTTCGAAGAGACGCCGGCCGCGGGGACCAATCAGAGCGCGCCATCTCAGCCGGGAAACTCCGAGAACATTCGATCGACGGGGGAAGGAAGCGAGAAAATAAGAAAATGGCGGCCAGCAACTACTGCACGCGGGAAAGAGACGAACTTGGCCGAGAAGAAACACAGGCAAGAACGGCCATCTTGAAATGGGAAAAAAAAACTTAATTGATCAAAAGGGCATTAAAAAACGTTATTAAATTTCCTAAAATTTTAGGGGGAGATAGCTAATCGTCCGAGACAACCCTGGGTAAAATTTGGAATAAAAATTAAATTAGAAGAGAGTAAAACTAATTAAAAACCGGACATGAACAAGAGATATTGCAAGAAATGAGTTAGGCTATTGAAGAGAGAGGGAAACTTAATAGTCAGCAGAAAATCGACAGAATTTACCTGATAATTAAAATTACACCTCCGGAGACCGGGCAAACAAAGGCAGAATTAATTTAAAGAAAAGGTAATTATTTAAAAAAAAGGTCCCAACAAAAAAAGGGTAATTAGTAGTAATTTAAAAGAAGTTAGCTATTGAGTTATAGAAGAAGAGTCATCCAGACCATTATATCTCCTGACAAAAGGTATTTAAATTAAACTTCCAAGTTAATTACAAGTATTAAGAAAATAAATAATTAATGGTTAAAACAATTAAAATAAAAATTACTGCTTTTGATTTGTAAAAAACATTATCCCCCAAAAACAATACAACATATTATCCTTCCTTCTCCCCCAAAAAATTTTTTAACGAAGTAAAAAAATTTTCCGTTGAGAAGCCAGGAACACACTGGTGAAATGTCTTGAGAAGCAGCGTATAATACCATTTTGACAACTAAACCTGGGGAAGACCAGCCATGGCAGCCAGGAAAAAAAAAATTTTGCATAATGCAAAATACCTCAAATAAACACCAAGAACCCGTGTCCCAAGTCAGGACACATAAAAAAAATTTCAACCCTATACCTACATATTCCAGAAAGAAAAAATCAATCAAAAGGCAAAGTTTTACCTGCACATTCCTTCACAACAAAAACATACAGTATATATGTAGTACGACATAAAACATGACAGAACAACATTAAACGAAGACAAAAAGGTAAAAAATCTTTGGTACAAAAGGGTAATACGCAATACTGACCATTATGATTTAGAGTCCAAGGAAGTGATCAGTAGCAAAATTTTGAAAAGTCCTCGTATAAGTAGTCACTACGTGGAGTTTGTTGTCACAAGCGTGGGTAAAAATCAGTTCAGAGATTTCCAAAAGTAAATAAAAGCTAGTCAGTGTCATGTATTGAATACAAGACCACTAGCAGGCAAGGGCGGACAAGTACCTAGGATGTTGAACCACCCCCCTTTCAAAGAAAGCTGAGAAAAAAAAAATTTGACAGGGGCATGACAATCCCAAATTTGTAGAGAATGAAAAAAACCCAATTAATGCATTAATTTAGAGGTTAAGTTGGTAAAAACATTAGGAGACAGGAGAGAAATGATCCCTGAATAACCTCACATCCAGCAGCAATTGGTCTGAGCACAACAGGCTAAACACCAGCCCAATTGTGACCCAAGATCAATCACCACCAAACATGGAGGTTAATTCAAGTGACCAAGAAGGCTCTAGAAACACATCTGGACACTAATCATTTTCTCCAAAGAGGAAAACAAAACAAAACAAGGTAATTTTAAGAAAACAGCCCAAACCAGCATGAATAACTTAAAGCAAACACCCCCCCATATAACAAAAGTAACCAGAAGGTTGGTAGTAACAAAAGGAATTACTTATTGTAAACCAAGTGAGAAAAAAAAATTTTGAACCCTAAGTTTCTTAGACAAAGGCCCTGGGATTGTCTACACCAGCAAAGTTAACAACTTTAAAATTTTCCTCAAGCCATTACAGAGAGAACAAAAGTTTGAACCCAGAAATCTCTGCACTGATTTGACAATTCCAGTACAAGTTTTTGTTTGACATAATCAGGTAAAAGTATTTTACGAAAACTTTCATGTGGTTAGACAGAAATAAAAGGTAAAAAAAAAAATATCACATGAATTATTGCAATGGCCCTTAGCCATACACAATTTGTACTACCAAAAGGGTACTACATCAGATTATAACACTTACACAAAATCATCAAACCAAAACAAAATATTTACTTCAATAGGAACTTGTATAAAAATGTAACAACATGTAACACAGATTGTGCAGGTAAAATTTGATTGATACCAACAAACAAGTAAACAAAACAACCCACCCACAAGAAACTTAAAGTAAACGAAAAAGGTAAACACAAATGCAAACACTAAAAAAAAAATACAATACTAAAATGACACCAAATTCAAAAAGGAAAAAATGATTCGCAAATAAAAGACCCAGCACTACTTTTTAATTACAAAGCCAAATTGATCACGTGGCTAAGATTATACCATGACTACTAGTGGAGCTAGACAGGCCTGGAGAAATCGAAGATGGGGTTGCGGCATCAATATCATCACCATTTGAACTTAAAAAGGAAACAGGGGACACAACAGTATCTCTAAAAAAATCAGTAACAGGTTCTGCATCAGACAGGGCTACAACAGGCGGCATAGGAGAAGCTTGAAAACTACCAAAACTGTCATCCCAAGTGGGATCATAAGGAAGAAAGGGGTTTGGGTACTCTTTCAACATCTTCACTTCCCAATCCTCAGTTGAAGACGAAGGGGTAGACTCAGGTAAAACAGACTCAGGAGTGTATGGCACGTTGTTATTACTAGTAGGAAAAACATCTCTATCAACAACTTTAAAAATTCTATTGACATGTACCTTTTGAACATCTGAAGGGTTAGTTAAAAGAGAAATCAAAAATAAAACAGGAGAACATTGCTTTAAAACGCGATAGGGACCCTTATTAAATTTACAAAGCTTTTTCGACAAATTAGGTTTATGTGCAGGTGTGTGTAAGAAGACAGTGTCACCAACTTTAATGTCTTTTAAGTTAAATTTTGTAGGAGCAGAGTTAGCTTGGTTATGAGAGGCAACTTCAAGGCGATCTTTAATTATTGGAAAAGTGTTCTGGAGATTGGTGACAATTTCCTGAGCATAGGATCTAGTGTCGGCATATGTCCTGAATTTTGATGAAAAAATCAGGTCATAAGGCAACACCAGATCTCTACCATAGGTGAGAAAAGCAGGAGTGTTTTGAATAGTTCTGTGGTAGGCAGTGCGAAAGGCCAGCAAAGCAAAAGGAACCTGTTCGCACCAATCCTCCTGAGTTTCACTAACCAAATGACTTAGAGTCTACTAAAACCTTGTTCAACCGTTCAACGACCCCGTTGCCTTGCGGATTATAGGCCACCGTGTGCATTTTCTTGATTCCTAAGACCTTATAGACTTCCTCCATTGCCTGCGACAGAAAATTGGACCCCCTGTCTGAGTACAGCACCTCCATAATGCCATGTCTGGAAATGAAGTCCACCAAAACCCTAGCTACAGTGGCACTTTGTATGTCTTTAACAGGGTAAGCTTCTGGAAATCTAGTAAAATAATCTGTAATTACAATTAAAAATTTGTTCCCATGTTTAGAGGTAATGAAGGGACCAACCGCATCAATCGCACACTTCTGGAAAGGTCTATCAACAGTGGGGATCTCCTGGATGGGAGCCTTTTGACCTTTTTTGAAACCACGTCTTTGTAAACAAGAATGGCAAGACATTACATAATTTTTTACATTACGGTACAGACCTACCCAAAAAAAATTTTGCCTAACCCGATGCAAAGTTCGAGAAAGACCTGGATGTGCAACAGTTCTGTTGTCATGGCAGGCTTGAAGAACTTTCTGAACAAGAGAGTGAGGGACAACAAGTCGAATATTGGAAAAATTTGCATCAGTAGATTGGCAAACAAGAATATTTTGTTGAAAAAAAAATTTATTTGACTTATGAATGAAAAAAGGATCTTGCGAAATATTACTCGCCATCTTTTGGCAAAAAGAGTCTTCTTGTTGTAATTTAATTAAGTCCTGGTTAGGCAAAGGTAAAATTTCACACTTAAATGGAACATTATCAACAACGTTAACTTCTCTAGAAAGAAAGTCTGCCATTAAATTTAACCGTCCAGGTTTGTGTACAATAGTATAGTCATATTGTTGTAACGTCATAATCCAACGAGCTATGCGAGAGGTGGGATCCTTCAATTTAAAAAGTTGTGAAAGTGACTGTTGGTCAGAAAAAATAGTTACATGAGTGCCATAAATATACTGTTTAAATTGATTAATACCAAAAACCACGGCAAGGGCTTCCTTCTCCACAACAGAATAATTTATTTCAGCAGCCGAAAATTTTTTGGAAGCAAAACAGACTGGGTGCGGAAAACCGGCTTCATCCTCTTGTGTGAGCACAGCGCCCATGGCGAACTTGCTCGCGTCAGTACAGATAGAAAAGGGCTTATTGAAATCTGGTAATTTTAAGCAAGGCTCTTTCGTTAAATCAGACTTAAGTTGGTCAAAGGCATCTTGTTCGAGATCCCCCCAGGAAAATTTTACAGAGTCTTTAGTTAAATTAGTTAAAGGGAGAGCTTTTAAGGAATAATTATTGATAAACTTTCTATAAAAACCAGTCAGGCCTAAAAATGAGCGAACTTGTTTTCGGGTTTTTGGAACAGCAGCATTGAGAATAGATTTGATGTTATTAGGATCTGGCATTACCTTACCCTCCGTTACTCTATGTCCTAAATACGTAATTTCACTTTTTGCCAAAGCACACTTTTTGGGTTTAAGTTTTAGGTTTGCATCAGTTAGACGCTGAAAAACGAGCTCGAGCCTAGACAGATGATCTTCAAAGGTAGTTGATGCCACAACCACATCATCAATATAAACCCCGATTTGGAAGTTGGATAGTCCGGACAGCACCACTCCCATTAATCGTTGGAAACTAGCACTCGCGTTTCGCAAGCCAAATGGCATCCGTTTGAAGTGAAAGAGGCCCTCCTCTGTAGTAATACCCGTGAGATGAGCATCGTCTGGATGCATAAACATTTGATGAAAACCTGACGTCAAATCCAAGGAAGAGAAAAATTTAGCCCCAGAAAGAAAATCAATCATCTCTTGCAAATTCGGAAGGGGGAAATTATCTGGTATGGTCTTGGCATTAAGCTTACGGAGATCGGCCACCAGGCGAAATGATCCATCCGCTTTTTTGACCAGAAGGACTGGCGCAGCATAACTGCTGGTCGATGGTTCGATAATGCCAGCCTCCAAGAGAGTTTGAATCTGCCTCTTCATTTCAGGCTTGAGGTGGTAAGGGACACGATAGGGCTTAGAACGAACCGGAATGTCATCTGTAAGGTGTATACGGTGTTGAATGATGGGGCAGGCGCCCAAGTCGGAGGAGTTTAATGAAAAAACAGACTTATATTTGGACAAAAGAGCAATCATGTCATTGCGTTGAGATTCGTCAAGATGGGATAAATCTATGTCCTTAGCCCACTGGCTAAAATCATCTGAACCAGCTTGTTGTTCTACCGAGTTGACTTCGTCAGAAACTTTATTTAAATGGATAGGGGTAATATTAACAATTTTCATATTCTTATTTAAGGTAATGGAATCATGGGTAAGATTAATAACTTGAATTAAACACTGACAATTATCATTGATGGTGGAAATAGCATTGGCAACAAGAAAGGAAGTTAAATTTGTATCAGGATTAGGTTCAATTATTACAGTAGAATTAATGAAAGAGGGATCGCAGTTTGGAATAGTCACAAAAAATCTCTTTTGAGAATAAGCGGGTAAAATGATCTTAGCGGGTAACTTGCCAAAAAGAGAAAAGTCAACATCGGGATCAACATCATCATGTGCACTTGGCACGACAGCATTCAGAGAAAACGGGGGATGTTCATGCGTCCAGACCACTCTAATATCATCATTAAATAAAATACAGTTGTCACAATCGATATGAAATTTGTAAGTCTTTAGAAAATCAAGTCCCAAAATGACATCAAAGTTAGGAGAAAGACAACTCTGAGCAACCAAAAAATTACATGAAAACGGGGTGTTACAAATGTGCAACTCAGTTTGAATTAATTTTGGGGTGACTATGTCAAAACCCGTGAGAGCCTTTAAAGAGAGGTGAGAACTATCAAATTCCTTAAAGTTAATTAGAATATTAAAAACATTAGAAGAAATTAAATTAACACAGGCACCAGAATCTATGAGTGCACGAAACTTAAAATTGGCAAAGTTAACTGAAATTATGGGTAAAGAACTCGACACACTTACTACAGGTTGCACAGCGGGATCAAACGGGGAATTAATGGAGTGTTGCGATCCAGACCAACCTCCCCCCAAACTTAGTTTAAATTTCCATCATTAACCCCACTCTGATCAGAGCCTGAAGCATTGGCAGGAGCCTGATTTTCCTGACGAGGCCTGTGTTGGGATCTAGCAGCCTGGTCACGTTGTTTTTTCCGACAATCTCTCGCGTAATGTCCTGGGCGGTCACAATAAAAACAAGTTATGTTACGTTGAGTTCGGGCAGGTTGGGAATGTCGCTGCGGAGGAAAAGATTGTGGGATAAAACTCTGCGACTGCATTTGTGATAGCTGAGCCTGCATCGCAGCCATCTGGCTGGTGAGCAATTCAAGGCTTTTTGCATATGAGTCCGTAGTGGCCTTAAGGAGCCTCTCAAAGTCGCCTTCCACCATCTGGGAACGTGCCGTTACGGCATTTATGTCTGACAGGTGGCATTGGAGTGCCACTTCCACACGTTTCGCGACCTGTACCGCCTCGACAAAAGTTTTAGGGTCTACAACAACGACCTGGGCCTTAATGTTTGGGAGAAGACCCGCTTTGAATTGTGAAAGGAGCATCTCCTGTGAGAAGCTCTGAGGTATCGTGTCCGAGGAATTTATGGGATTTTTGAGGGCCTTATGGGCAATTCCTTCCAGTCTAGTGGCGTAATCACGCACTGTCTCCCCAAAATTTTGCTTACAGGACGTTAATTTTTCTATGTCCTGGGCCAAGGATCCCGCTTCTGCAAAGTGTGCCATGAAGCGGTCTTTGAATTCTTTCAACGTAAGACCCTCAATTGCCTCTAAGGTAGATGTGTAGAATTGGAGAGCAGCACCCTCCATTTTCAATTTTGCGACTGCCAAGGCCTGGTCATCCGTCCAGGCCGCCAAGGGCTGAATTAGGGAAAGGGAATGAAAAAAATTTGAGCAGTTGCTACCAGACAGTGGTGGGAGCATGCCGATAAAAGCCGGACCTGGCAATGCCGCCGCTCTGGCACCTACATCTAGAGCCATACTGGGACTTAGGAAAAAGAAAATTTTGAAACTCCTAAAATAAAAGTTTACCACCCAATAAGCTTCTCAAGACAGTCCCCAGTTACAAAGAGATATGTAAATGCATAAAAAAAAAATGAAAGTTTTCTGTATCCATTTCACCTTATTCAACACACACAAGATTGGCAAGGAGAGGTCACGGCACCATTTTGTAGTATTCTGCTTACTACTGCCGTGAAAATTTAGTTTAGTTAAAAAAAAAATTTAGATTTTTGTCCATTGCGTTGTGACCGATAGAGTAGAAAATAACCCAATGATCTCAGCCTTGCCTGAAGTGTGTGTTAGAAAAGTGGTAAAATAAACACAGAGACATTGCATTTGATCACCAAAAAAAAAATATTTTATTCAACAATAACACAGGAAAACAATTTGTGGTCTCGCGACATCAGAAAAGGAAATGAAAAGTAAGTAAACACAGCGCAGGGGTATTACAGCGCGTGGTAAAATTGCTCAAGGACAAAAAAAATACTAGAATGCTTTAATTACCCAATTATTAGCCCTTGTAGATTTAACAAAACAAAACAAAAAAAAATATAAAAATAAAAGAAAATGCATAATAAAGTTGTCATGACAAAAGTTGCTCGATTGGATCCAAAATTTAAGTTAAAGGCTCTGCTGCAGCATAAAAAAATTTATCCTACCAAAAAAAGTAAAAAAAAAAGAAAATTGGGCAAACAAGTCCCCACCTTTCCCTAGCCTCACAAGGCATCTGATGAAAATCCCGCATTAAATCCCTATCTGTTACTTGAAACCCCACCTTTTATATCCAACAGGTTAGATTAAACAATTGCCAAAATAAGGAAATACAAAACAAAAAAAGGGAACTTTGCAATTTTTACACCAAAGGGTGCAGCAAAATACAATGATGTGCAGATCAACGCAAAGAATCACAGAGAGTAGCATAGGCCAAACCAGCATTTAACATAGCATTTACATTTATCATGCTAACAAAAGAAAATTAAACATTGTCACTGGAAGTTATACACCAGAATAGCACACCAAGTAGAAAAAGAAAATTTAGCATTTGATATTCAATCCCCCCCCATTAAACATTATAAGAACAAAAGGGATAGTTCTAGCACAGCTTGAAGCATGAAGTCGCTGATCCAGCTCGTGGTGGAGAAATGGAAGATAGAAAAAGGGTAATGGTTAGATCTCACCCACGGATCCAATGGCAGGCCTGGTCTCGGCGTTTCAGGGAACCAACGGACGGTCGCTGATGGCACCCGGAGGCGGCATCTTGGTCTCTCCACTGGTCAGGGAACTCCGGCCGGCTCAATCAGGTGTCGGGGACTTCGCGTTCCAGACAACACTAGCAGCTCCCGGTCTGGGCAAATGGTGATCGTAGTGCGAGACGTCAATTCCGGTAGCTGATTTTCATCGCCGCTAATGAAAAACACAGGGGGGTGGGGGCCTTACGCCCAATTCACATCCAATGGTGGCAGTTGGTGTCGCATCGGCATGATGGCCGAATCGAGGCAGTCGGCCGAAAAAACAAAAAGGGGAAAAAAAATTACATGGTGATCATCGAAATTTAAAAGGATGTTGGCCCTCTGGCCTTCGTGTAAACTCTTCACATCGTGATTCTTGATGAAGTCACGTCTGTTATGCCGAGCTGGCCCCCTAATAATGCCGAAGAAAAAAAAACGGACCAGAACACGTCCTAGCCACGCCACACCAGCACTCAGAATGACGCTTTTCGCCCCACGCTTGGGGAGCTTCGAAGAGACGCCGGCCGCGGGGACCAATCAGAGCACGCCATCTCAGCCGGGAAACTTCGAGAACATTCGATCGACGGGGGAAGGAAGCGAGAAAATAAGAAAATGGCGGCCAGCAACTACTGCACGCGGGAAAGAGACGAACTTGGCCGAGAAGAAACACAGGCAAGAACGGCCATCTTGAAATGGGAAAAAAAACTTAATTGATCAAAAGGGCATTAAAAAACGTTATTAAATTTCCTAAAATTTTAGCGGGAGATAGCTAATCGTCTGAGACAACCCTGGGTAAAATTTGGAATAAAAATTAAATTAGAAGAGAGTAAAACTAATTAAAAACCGGACATGAACAAGAGATATTGCAAGAAATGAGTTAGGCTATTGAAGAGAGAGGGAAACTTAATAGTCAGCAGAAAATCGACAGAATTTACCTGATAATTAAAATTACACCTCCGGAGACCGGGCAAACAAAGGCAGAATTAATTTAAAGAAAAGGTAATTATTTAAAAAAAAGGTCCCAACAAAAAAAGGGTAATTAGTAGTAATTTAAAAGAAGTTAGCTATTGAGTTATAGAAGAAGAGTCATCCAGACCATTATATCTCCTGACAAAAGGTATTTAAATTAAACTTCCAAGTTAATTACAAGTATTAAGAAAATAAATAATTAATGGTTAAAACAATTAAAATAAAAATTACTGCTTTTGATTTGTAAAAAACATTATCCCCCAAAAACAATACAACACAGGTTCCTCAAAATTTGTAAAAGTCAGTTTAAGGTCAATTGTTGTCTTGAGGTATCTGATGGTTCTTTTGACGGCTTCCCAATCTTTCGCTCTGGGATTTTGATTTCTTCGGCTTAAGATGTTCACAGCGGCACTTATATCTGGTCTAGATATGGTGGAAATATATAGTAGTGCACCTACAGCCTGTCTGTATTTAGTGTTGTTTGGCAAGAGATTTTCGTCATCTAGTGTTTTAATGTAGCCTGGCTCCATGGGTGTTTCTGTTGGTTTTGAGTTTTCTAAACTGAATTTAGTTATTAGTTCTTGAATTTTGTTAGTTTGATCAAGTGTCATTGTGTTTTTATTTGGTCGATTTATGTTTATGTCTAAGTAGTATTTGGCTTCGCCTAAATCAGTTACAGGGTATTCGCTCTTTAATTTATTTATGAGTTTGTCAATGTTTTGATCTTCTCCTGCGATTAGTAGATCATCTACATAAACAATAACATATGTCGTTTTGTTATTTACTGTTTGTTTATACATGCATTTGTCAACCGAGCTCTGTTGAAAGCCGAATTTGGTTAGAGATTGGTGGATTTTTAAGTTCCAAGCTCTAGCAGCTTGTTTCAGCCCATATATTGCCTTTTTAAGTTTACAAACTTTGTGTTCCTCTCCGGGGATTACGTGCCCTTCGGGCTGATGCATATACACTTCTTCCTCTAATTCTCCGTGTAAAAATGCAGTTTTTATATCGATATGTCTAAGACTTAAATTTTTATATACAGCCATTGCCAAAAAACTCCTTATCGTTGTATGAGATGCAACAGGTGCAAAGGTCTCGTCATAGTCTACTCCGTATTTTTGGGAGAAACCTTTGGCAACAAGCCTTGCTTTGTATTTTTCTACTGAGCCTTGACTATTATATTTTAATTTAAAAGCCCATTTGCCCCCTCAGGGGGAAGACCTTCTTTAGGTTTTCACGGGTGTCGCAATCCCGGGGCCCCAGCGATCCTTCGCTTCTCTTTCCTCTACCCTCCCCTCTCCTTAGCTTTATCCTTCACTTTCCCCCTCGGCGTAGTTTCCTCTTTGGAGGTGAGGGCCCCCCTTTAGAAGCTGCAGCCGCCCTGTGCCGTCAGCTTCTATTGGCGGAAAACTACCCACGTGTTTGCCGTGCGTGGAGACCCGTGTCCCCGGAAATGGGGATCCTGGTAATTGAGGGGTCTTTTCTCCAACACATTGCTTTGGCCTCGGCTTCGGGTAAACGGGAGGTACACAGCGTTGTTCCCCTGTGTATCAATCGGCTGGTGGTACTGATTTCGATCAACTGCTAGGGATCAAGCAATCGGACATCTACTGGGCACGTCGTTAAGGGTGGACGCTGCCTAAGGGATGTACTGTGAGCGTATAGACCCGACTAGCACTGGTGTGCAATTGCGCATCCCCTCGTTGGGCTCCGTGGTGGGTGGTGCGGTCGGGTCCGAATTTCAATCTTCCCCAACATGGATACGAAAAATTCTTCGTCTATCGTCAATGCTCCGCTGTCAACTTGTAATGAAAACATGGATACACAATTAGCACACATGAACGCTCGATTCTTCATCGTTCACTACGTTGAAGGTAATTTTAATGAAACATCCCCTTTTTTAATACATAAATGTATCACCGACAATGTAGGAGAAGTAAAAAAAGTAAAAAAATTAAGATCTGGAGACCTGTTAGTAGAAGTATCAAACAGTAGACAAGCTTCCAAAATAATGAAAATTAAAAACTTCGGCCTAAAAACTGTCACAGTGACCCCTCATACATCCTTAAACATCTCACGAGGGGTCGTATCGGAACCCGAACTTTTACACTGCTCCGAAGCTGAAATATTAGAAAACCTAACAGATGACAAAGTAAGTGCCGTTCGTCGAATCACTATTCGACGCAATAATCAAATAATCAAAACTAAACATATTATCTTAACTTTTCAGTCACCCACTATTCCATCTCATATTAAAGCCGGCTATTTATTATGCCCCGTGAGACCATATGTACCAAATCCAATCCGTTGCTTCCAGTGTCAAAAGTTCGGCCATACTAAAACCTCCTGTCGTGGGTCACCTGCCTGTGCTCGCTGTGGTGCCTCTGACCACGACAGTGAGTCCTGCTCTGCAACTCCAAAATGTGTAAACTGTAAAGAGGAACATCCTTCATACTCCAGATCTTGCCCGAAATGGGCGTTTGAAAAAGAAATTCAGTCCCTACGTGCCTCTCAAAGACTCTCATATCCGGAAGCCCGTAAGATAATAGAAAGCCGGGCACCAAAACCTGGTTTATCTTATGCAGCTGTAACAAAATCAACTAAAACAATAGCAATTCAAACCGAATTACCAAAATCCGTACCTGTCTCCTTTCCTTCTGCAACAGCCCAAATACCTAAACAATCCATCTCTAATCAAAATAAATCCTCCACGGCTCCACAAAAACATATATCAAAGAAAAACTCTCAAAATGTTACCTCAACCCGACCACAAATAAAAAAGTCTTCGGTCTACAGATCAAAGTACAATAAACCCAAAATCAAACACGTTCCTCCACAACGCCCTATAGACGATACTATCCTACATTTGGACCCCTCTGACTCTGAAATGTCAGATCTTCCCATGGATGATGACGAGATCCCTAGCACCCCTCTCAAGCCTACGGGGGTTCGGAGCAAGATGAGCATCATCCCAAACACAACATGATAATGGCTCTGCTGCTGTCTTGGAACTGCCACGGTTTCCTTAATAAAAACGATGACCTCAAAACGCTGATTTATGATCATAACCCCGCTTGCTTTGCCCTTCAGGAAACCTTTCTCAAAACCAATAGACATACTAAAATCCATAATTACACCATCTTTCGCAAGGACTATGAGCTCAATGATAGGGCCACAGGTGGAGTTGCCCTATTAATTAACAATAGTTATCCTCACACTATGGTCAATCTTAACACAAATCTCCAAGCAGTTGCCACTCGTATTCAATTAAAACAACTCACAACTGTCTGCTGTATATACCTCCCTCCTAGTGAAGCCATAAGCCAAACATCCCTCAATAGTCTCATTCAGCAACTTCCTCCTCCTCTCATCCTCCTTGGTGACATGAATGCTCATAGTCCCTTGTGGGGTAGCAAGGACACCAACAATAGAGGCCTTCAAATCGAAGAACTTCTCTCTGACTTCTCCCTTTGCTGCATGAATAATGGTGACAATACTTACTTTCACTATCCAACTAAAACTTTCCATGCAATAGACCTTGCTATCTGTTCTCCATCACTTCTCCCAACATATAATTTTTCTGTATCCAGCGATCTCCACAACAGTGATCATTTTCCGATTCTTCTGTCACCTCTGTACCACAATCCCCAACATATTTCAGTACCTAGATACATTCATGATAAGGCAGATTGGTTCACCTTCACTTCCCTGTCTGCCATCACCTCTGATGTTGTTGAAGGCCCCATAGACGAGGTTGTACAAAACGTTACTTCAATCATCATCCAAGCCGCTGATGCCAGTATTCCTAATTCAGGCATCAGACCTCGACGCAATAAAAAACCGTGGTGGAATGAACAATGCACCCTTGCTAAAAAGAAGCAGCAGAAAGCCTGGAGCAAATTTCGGCGGTTCCCCACCACCGAAAATCTCACCCACTTTAAGCAAGCTAAAGCTTATGCACGTAGAGTCCGGCGTCAGTGTCAAAGAGAATCCTGGATCAAATATATCTCCAGCATTACAGCCTCTACTTCTAGTAAGGAACTATGGACGAAAACAAAAAGAGCCATGGGTATTTATACTAATCAGTCTATTTCCTGTCTATCCATAAATAACAGCATTATATCCGAAACAAAAGAAATCGCAAATAGTATTGGTGAATCTCTCTCTTCCATCTCATGCAGTACCTCCTACTCAAATTCTTTCCTTCCATATAAACAACAAGCAAAACGACAAAAAATAAATTTCAAAACCTCCTCACACTTCACATACAATAGCGACCTTACCATCCATGAACTCACCAAACACTTAAAACAGTCCTCAAACACATCCCCAGGTCCCGATGGTATTACTTATGAAATGCTGAAACACTTATCCCATGCATCTTTACTCAACCTTTTGAAATTGTACAATAGAATATGGAACGAACAAACCTTTCCCACCTCTTGGAGAAATGCAATAGTTATTCCCTTTCCTAAACCAGGAAAAGATACATCTAACCCTAATAACTACCGACCCATAGCCCTTACTAGTTGCTTATGTAAATTAATGGAGAAAATTATCAATACCCGGCTTGTTTACATTTTAGAAACAGGGAACCATATACATCCCTTCCAGAGTGGCTTCCGGAAGGGTAGATCCACCATAGATAACATATTAAAATTAGAGACCCAAATTCGTAATGCCTTCTTACGGAAGAACCACTTAGTCTCTGTGTTTTTTGATATTGAAAAGGCATATGACCGAACGTGGAGGTACGGGATTCTCTTGGATCTTCATAATATAGGACTTCGAGGCAACCTACCCACTTTTATAAAAAACTTTCTGTCACTCCGATATTTCCGGGTCCGGATTAATGGCATGCTATCTAATAACTTTGTTCAAGAGGAGGGTGTTCCACAGGGCTCCGTTCTTAGTGTCACCCTCTTCTCAATAAAAATTAACAACATCCTGAAACAACTGCCCTCGACTGTCTACGGTAGTCTTTATGTAGACGACCTGCAAATCTCCTGTCAGGGAAAGGACATGCGCCTGATAGAACGCCAGCTTCAGAATGCCATCAACCGCATCTTAAAGTGGTGTGACAGAAATGGGTTTAAAATATCAGCAGAGAAAACAGTTTGTACCCATTTTTGCCGGAAGCGCGGGATCCACCCAGATCCGGAACTTTATCTGGACCATACTAATATTGCTGTCAAGGATTCTATCAAATTTTTAGGTTTAAATTTTGACAAGAAACTTACATTTGCTAAACATATCTCAGACATCCGCAATAAATGCGAGAAAAAACTTAACATTTTAAAGGTTTTAACCAATACCTCTTGGGGGGCAGACCGTGATGCGCTCTTGCGGATCTACCGTGCCGTCATCCGATCCAAAATTGACTATGCAAGCTGCGTTTATGGATCGGCTTCTAAATCAGCACTAAAAAAACTTGACACTGTGCATCATACTGCACTACGCATATGCTCTGGAGCTTTTAGGACATCGCCTGTACATAGCCTTTACGTCACCTGTCATGAACCATCTCTCACTCTCATACGTCATAAATTATCATTAAATACCTATTATCGCATCCTTTCTCATTCTTCACATCCCTTAAAGGATTCTCTAATAGACACCCAATTGGACCAGTTTTATGAAAATCGCCCTTCCTGCACTCCCCCCTTCGGACTTAGAATCCGTAGGAGTGTAGTCGGTACCCAATTGGAGGATGTTAATGCATCTACTTGTTCATTTCATGAAGTGCCGCCATGGACTAAATTACAGATTTCCTACCTACAACCATTCGAAGGCTTCACAAAACCAAACACTGACCCCATAATATACCAACAGTTATTTCTAGACCATAAAAGCAAATATAGAAACTTCGACAAACTATATACTGACGGCTCAAAATCTCTTAATCACGTTGGCTTTGCTTATGTACATCGAAATCATTCTTACAACTACACCCTACCTTCATTTTGCTCCATATTTACAGCCGAATTAATAGCTATTTATGAAAGCCTTCTTTACATCTCGAGAACAAATATCAAACATTTCATCATCTACTCTGACTCATTAAGTGTATTAGAGAATCTGAACTCTGGCTCCCTCACTCATAGTTATATTTTAAAAGTCCTATGCATGCACAAGAGACTCATGAACCGTGGATACAACATCCTCTACTGCTGGGTACCTAGCCATATTGGGATTCCCGGAAACGAAAAAGCCGATTCTTTGGCAAGGCATTCTACCGTCCCATATAACCGTGATCTGCCCTATACTGACATAAAGTCTGGCATCTCTTCCCTAACAAAAGGCACTTGGAATGACATATGGGACTGTGAAACGCAAAACAAACTCCACTCTATCCGGCCAGCTCTCACCCACTGGTCCACTCAACCATACCGTAAACACGATGTCACTCTCACTCGTCTTCGGATTGGCCACACGAGGCTAACTCATAAGTACCTCCTTTTGGGTGAACCCCCTCCTGAATGCCCACATTGTCATACTCATCTTAGCATACATCATCTTTTAACCTCTTGCTCTGCTTTTAATAGTTTCTACCAAATACTTTTTAACTGTTCTCATCCCAAACTGGACGATATTTTGGGTGAAACCCCCCATCGAAATTTGTTTGCATTTCTTAGACGTACCAAAATCTTTTATTCAATGTGAAGTGTCCAATTTTGCCTGACTGGTATCTGGATGGGAGGCCCCATACAGATGCCTTTGTTTCAACTTTTATCCTCCATTAACACTTTTTATCTACCTTCAACACTATCGACTTTTTACTTTGTTTCACTTTTCATCATTTAGTCTTTACATTTTAGCTTTTACTAAGTTTCGTGACACCTTTTACCTGAATACATCATTTATGGTTTTAACTCATTGTCTGGCGCAGTATGTCCTTTCTGGACCTTGTGCCAAAAAACAAACAAACAAACAAAACATTAAAAGCCCATTTGCATCCAATAACTTTTGTTCCAGGGGGGGCTACAACTAAATCCCATGTGTTATTATCATGAAGTGAATTTATTTCGTCTAGTGTTGCGTTTACCCATTTTTCCTTCTCCACGGGGTTTTCCATTTTTTGAATTTCATCCCAACTTTTAGGTTCTACTATCCTGGTATTATTTATTACAAATGCAAATCTATCAGGAGGAACGCCTTTATTACTCCTCTCTGATCTGCGAGGATAATTTTGTGTACCATTTGAGTTAGCAGGAATATTATTTGAATTTTGTACATTGTCGCCGGCGCTATCTAATTCAACACTGATCAATTGCTGTATAGGTTGAGGATTACCGCTGTTTGATTTTCCTTCCCCGTTATGTGATTCATCATTTTTAATTATTTCCTGATTTCTGTCTTCTAGGAATTTGACTGTTCTACTTATAATTACATTTCTACCGTTGGTACAAATTCTATATCCCTTACTCCTATTATCATAACCTACGAATATCCCTTCTGTAGCGGTGTTGTCAAGTTTTCCTCTATGTAATTTTTGAATATATGCAAATGCGCGACAACCGAACGTTTTAATATTTGATAGATCTGGTTTACGACCAGTCCATTTCTCATAGGGAGTGGAATCACAGGATTGTGTAGGGAGCCTATTTTGCAAATACGTCGCAGTGTTAATGGCTTCCCCCCAAAAGGAGTTAGGTAAATCACCCTCCTTAAGGAGACACCGACACATCTCCATCAAGGTGCGATTTTTGCGTTCCGCAACCCCGTTCTGAGGTGCAGAGTACGGAACTGTCAGTTGGTGATCTATTCCCTCTCTCTTCATATATTCATCAAATTCTTTCCCTATGTACTCCCCTCCGTTTTCGGAACGGATTGCCTGCACTTTTCTTCCAAACTTATTTGCGGTCATTGCCACATACTCCTTAAATTTAGAGAAAACTTCATGTTTATTTTTTAATAGATATATTACAGTAAACCGGCTAAAGTCATCTATGAAGGTCAAAAAATAGTATTTCCCACCAATTGTTGGGGTTTGCATTGGTCCACAGAGGTCAGTGTGTACGAATTCTATCGCCTTTGTGGCTCTGAAACTCGCAATTTTTGGATATGGACTATCAGAAAGTTTCGACATAATACAGGTTTCACATACATTATCATGTTTACATTCATCTATTTCAATCCCTATAGCCAAATCTTTATTCACTAATTCTTTTATATGATTGACATTTCTATGACCCAATCTTTTATGCCATTTATATATACAATTTTTATTTTCACATACGTTAACTAAGTTTGCGGTGTGGTATGCGGCATTGTTTATATTACAGTCATACAAATTATTATTTACATAACCTTCAATATAAGTTTTATCCCCATGTATAATTTCACACTTGTTTTTGTCAATTACCACCGTACAACCGTTCTCAGTTGCCCTTTTTACAGACAGTAAATTTGCTTCGATTTCGGGTACAAATAGAACATTACGCAGTGTAATTTTATTAATCTCTCCTCCCGATGTTTTTGCCTTGAATTCTATGTCTCCTCACCCGTAGGAGGTCAACGATTTTCCGTTAGCAATTACAGCATCGCTTATATTGGTGTCATTTATTCTAGTGAATAAATTTTTATTATTTGAAATGTGTGATGAACTGCCAGAGTCTATTATCCACTTTTTACCTGGACTTCCAGCTAATAGTGCTAAATTTTTAAATTTAGATGCGGTGTCACTAGCTCTATCTGTATAATTTCGGTTCGACTCTTCCTCAAATCTGTGTCTATCGTTTGATTCAAAGCATAGTGATGAATTAGCTTGTTTGGATGTGAAATTTTGATTTTTGTATCTTGTGTTATTGTTCTGTAATTTCTTAAGGTGCCAGCATTCTAATTTTGTGTGATTTTTCATTTTACAGTGTGAACAATATTTAGTTTCTCGTCTATAATTGTTGTTGTGTTTTTTGTTTGTTTGAAATGCTTTAGTAAAATTTTCAGACGGTCGGCTATTCTCAATATGTCTGTTGTATTCATCTATTAGCTTGCTTCTAATAAACTCCGGATTTAATTCCTCTTCAGGTCTCGCTTCTAGTGCCGTTATCAGCGTGTCATAGCTCTCCGGCAGGGAACATAAAAACAACGCCGATATGTGAGAGTCACTGATCTTTTCCCCTATGGCCTTTAACCTCTCAACCAGTTCGAGTATTTTAGTCGTATGCTCTAGCATATTTCCTCTCTCGTCAAGTTTTGTGCTATATAATTTTCTCAATAGATACAGCTTGCTAGAGAGGTTACACCTTTCGTGTATGGTCCTCAGAGCTTCCCATGTAGCCTTTGCGGTTGTGAGATTTTTCACATGTACTATTTGGGAATCTTCAATGAATAAATTGATTAAGGCTCTAGCCTTGTTATCTTTCTTTCGCCATGTATCGGTTATTGGCGTTGGCGGATCATCTGTTAAGAGATCATTAAGATCTTCTTTTATCAACAGCATCTCCAATTTGAATTTCCAGTTTGAATAATTATGTTGGTTTAATTTCTCAACCACTTGGCTTTCTTTAAATGAAGCCATATTAATTTTTTTTTGTTTCACAATGTCCTCAGAAATTTTAATATTTTTTCAAGGCACTGAGACTATTCAGTCTCATAATCTATTAAATAAGCGAGGAGGTAAAAGAGGTATCACTTACCTCCTTCAAAGGCGTAAGTCCGTTTAACTCCTCCGTCATCCTGCTAAATTAGCTGGAACGAAAACTGGAATACACGACATTATTAATTGTATATATTTTAGTTTCGTGCTCTTGAATGAGTACAATATATTTATTTTCCGTCTAGGTTATACAATATACATTTTAAGAGGAATATCATGTTTACAAAGATTGAATTTTGGCTGGTCGGGATGTCGACCGCTTAGCAGCAGCGCATGGAAGAGAGTGACTTGAAAGTACAGCATGCATGCGTTCTTGCCCCCACGGTTGCCAGGGGCCCCATAGCACATGTTAAGTAAGGGGCCCTTGTTTGGGTAATTATCACATGCAGATCCATACATCTACATGTGCGGACATCGACTCGTGCAGGAGAAACTGCGTCAGGGAAAGAGTTCGAAAGTTTCATAGTTTTATATTTCCCAACAGTTACAACTTTATGCGTGAGGTAAAATAGAAACGGAGACACACGTTACTTAATCCTGTGATCATTTTGTTTTTGACAAAGAATTGAATTCCAACTTTTTTACAGTATCAGTCTTCACAGCAAATATTGAAAATGGTTTGCCGCCATTTTGAATGCAAACATGAACACGTTGAAATTTTTAAGTTTTTACTGCCCCTCGAAAGCTTTGCGTAGCAGTTTTGTGTTCTCTGAAAAATCCAAGAGCTACCAATCCAAGCTACGCGCAACCAAGAGCAGCAAAATAATTAACTTCTATATATATAGAAGTCTAGCAATTGTGATAAGAAATTCCCCCAAAACAATGGTTATTTTTAATGATGTAAAATTTAACGATTGTTAAAAATCATTCATTTCTAAACAATAGTATTTATCTATAAATTTACAAACTTTTTGAAAATCTTAGGGGGGCTAACAGCCTGCTAGGTAGGGCTCAGTCCCCATAGCCTCCCCCTCTGGTTACGGCCCTGAAACACTGCCTTATGATATTATGGTAAAAAATCAACTATGAGTAACTGGCAAGCTCGGGAAACGCTGAGTGCTTTTAAAATAAATCCCTATGTTATAAATATCCAAAGTAATAAATGAATAGAAACATACAAAGCTTAAAAGAAACAATTTGCTGAAGCACGCTCACTACATAATCAACAGCTGGCCGTCAACCAAAAAAAAAAAGTTTACATTTGACTGGAGCCTTCTCATCGGCTCGCTTCCGAACTTTTAGTGAATGCAAGAAGTTTTTTACAAGTTATTTATTTATTTCTAGAAATTTGCCTTTGTGAATATAAAAATTTATATGTTTTATATGAAATCGGACACTGAGTAATTCGAAAATGGAAATCGTAAGCTTCGTAAAATAGCAGTAAATACTTTAAAACATTATATGGAAAGGGGGATAAAAGGAGATATTTTCACCATTTATTTCCCCCCCCCCTCCCGAAATATATCCCAGGTCAATTCTTTTTTTTTTTCAGCGGTAGGGGGGGGCGGGGAGATCGTGGATTTGGCGTTTCTTCCATAAATTATAGTAGTAATTTTGAAATTTACCTATTCATACTTGCCAATTTATGTGCTTTCAGTTTGAAATTTGCACTCTTTCACCGATTTTTACAATTTTATGTGAAACTGCCATTTTTTTACGCTTTAACATGAAACTCCCGTTTTTTTTACATTTCCACCGATTTTTACGATTTTATGCAAGACTTTTTAAATTTGGCATCTTAATAATAATTTCATAGAAACCAGCCATAAATTGAAATATTATTAGTTTATGTTAATTAGCATAGTCTATTTCCCTTAATAATATATAAATAACATGTGAACAAAATTTCATCTCATTCAATGCATGGGTTTTTAAGTTATGATGTTTTACGATAAATAAATCATCAAAAAAACATCAGAAAACACTAAAAACTACTTTCATATGTAATACACTTTAATTGGTTAGAGCTACAACATACCTTAATAACTACCTGATTTATAAAATTCACCTTCTTTAGCATCATAAACTCTTATTTTTTTTCTTTCGCATTGCTTTTAATAATTTATGATGTTTTTTTGAATGCTGAGTGGAATGTTGCTTTGAGTCGGAAATGCGATTCTTATCAAGAGCTGCATAGCCTTTTATGGTGAACTCACCAGGATCATTGATCAATTCAGCTAAAATTTCTAAGCAACCCCTGCACCCATCATTGAAATTTACAACTGCATCAAATGCGCCTAATTTTAAAAGCCGGAGGCACACAAATACATCTTTCGGTACTCGCTGCCAAATACAGTGAAACCTGTTTTTAAAGACCATCACTGGGACCAAGAAAATGTGGTCTTTAAGGAGGGTCGGTCTTTGAATTCAGGTAATACGATACATTTTGACAAAATTTTAAGCGTACTTAATTTTATCAATAGAATTGGAATTTATTTGATAATTACCTGATTATCACCGAAAAGGCTTTTTTGTAAAATATAATAAAAAGCCTATGTGTACTTACTTTTTTATAATATGTAGAGAAAGACAGTGAGATTTATATATTTTTTAATAAATGAAATTAGAATATATTTAAATTGAAAAAAAAAATTTTGCTTTACATCGTAGCAGGGGTGTAGCCAGAAATTTTTCATGGGGGGGGGGTTACGACTACTGCAACTCAGATATATGCATACATATGTGTGATAAGGGAGTGAAGAATATACATTTTGTATGGCAAAACATTCCTCATGGGGGGGTTTGACCCCCCTAACCCCCCCTTGGCTACGCTCCTGCATCGTAGGTACTTTATTATTTTCAAAAATATGATGTAATAACAGATTGTTTACCAGCTACATTTTGGGATAATTGTTTAATCGCTTCTGTACACATGTCAGATGTTTAAATAGTTCATCATCCCCCACCTGCACGGAATAATTAAGCAAGGTGTTAAAACACTCTTTTGTTTCATTGAAAGTGATTGCAGGTTTTTGTGATGTGTCTACATTTTCAGTGTCTTCACCAGATGATGATATATTTTCACTGCAATCAGTTTGTTCATTCTTATTTTCAGATTCCGTTACTGATGTACTAAATTGTTCATGAATGGGGGAAAGTAAGAATTTTTTTAAGAATTCGCAGTCGTTAAAATAGGATTTTAAATAAATTTGTTTCTTATACATAGCGGTCGTTGGTCGCGTCAGGCAGGTGGTCGTTCAATAAGGAAAATACCATTATTTATAATTATATTGTACTCGGGACCGCTAAGACATGGTCGACAAGACCAGGTGGCCGTTAAATATGGGGGTCGTTCAACACAGGTTTTACTGTAATTCCATTCAAGCATTCATTTGCGTTTTGAGTTTTCCCATGTAAGCATTTGCTCAAAAGTTGATTTTTACACAACTCTAAATAAACTGGCTTTATGATATTTAGGATACTCTGCAGTAAACCAGTATATTTCTCTTTTACAGGCAACTTCTGTGCCATTGCCCTTTGATAGTAGCACCAACTATCCATACCAACAGGACATTGTCTGTGCATTGGCTTCTTGGCACTTGATGTACAGTGGAATAAAACAGCTATGGCATTTTGCTGCATCTTTTGAAGATTCCCAGAATTGCTTCATACAGCAATTCCATAATAATTTTGGAGTCTGTCAATGAAGTTATCAGTTAACTTTCCTTTTCCAGACAAACCTTTTGTCGTAGATTTTAATTTTCGCAAACGTGACCCTACTCTCTTTTGAATATTGCCAATACATTCGAGTTTAGCCACACTGTTTTCACCATACGTATCTTTTACGGTCATGAATGCTTTTGAGTCACCATCACCGTAGTATTCTGCATATTCCAAATTGTACTTTTCTACGGATCTCTGAAAGATTCGCAAAGCACCAACCTTTTCCATTTTTGCTGATGATCTGGCAAAATTGCATTGGCAAACATAGTCTAAAGTTTCATATTCAATAGTTCTTGGAAGTTGGTCAAGTTTTTTACACGTTGGACAGTACGATGATAACACCGACAACTTTCCCAGTATCAATGGATATTGCAGCAACACATCCATTCATAGACGTGTATCCTCTGCGCTGCCACGTTCCATCAGGGTGTCTACTGCTCCGGAAAGTGTGGAAAAAGCCGGGAAATTGGAAAATGGGTGCAGAAAGTCTGGAAAAAACCGGGAAATTGGATAATGGGTCCAGGAAATTCACCAAAAGAATCATTTTTTTTTTTTTCTTGACCTCCTTTTTTTTACCCTTTCTCTATAATTGTCAGACTGGAAACCGAAAGCAACTGCAACGCATTTTTTGGACCGTGAAAGCATCAAGCGATGTGTTTGTATAAGGAGTGAAAAATGGGGCTCGTCAGTCGTGACGGGGGGGTAAAAGACAAGTTAGCTTACTTGGTAACTTATGGCTTAGGACCATATTTCCAAGAACAGTTAGTTAATTCTATCAGAAAGTGCGACTACATCTGTTTCTCAATTGATGAAAGCTTAATCCTGTATACTTAAGGTGACCATACGTCCCGTTTTGAACAGGACAGTCCCGTTTTTAGGTGGCTTGTCCCGTTGTCCCCAAGCGCAACTTTGGGACACCATAATGTCTCGTTTTTAGAAAATGTCAACTGTGATGTCCCGTTTTTAGAAAGAGAGCAACTGACGTTAACGATTCCAATAAAGCCAGCTAAAAATCTAGAATCGTCCAACGGCAGTGTCTGTGAAAAACAAAACCTAACCTCCCTCCCTCCCCTTCTAGAGACGCAAAGAAAATAATAGGGGATGTATTGTTTTTGTGTTTGTTCTTTTTTATGTCAACTATTTCAATTTATTTAATTTTTATTTCTTTTTTTAAAGTCATGTTTCTCTTTTGCTTCCCCCCCATCTCCACTTTATTTTCCCTTTTCACTCTGGTTTTCTAAGAATTTTTTTCCTTCCGAATGACAATTTCCTTTTTTTCTGTGTGTCCTTATGTTTACATTTCTCACTTAACTACCTTCCTGCCTTGTGTCGGACGATGTTTTTGAAGTCGAAGAAGGGCCTACCCCTTGTACCACCCGAAACGTGCGTCTTGAACTATTTTTTTTTATAGTATATGTGTGTTTTAGCAAAGGTTTTTTTCATTTTGAAATTAACATTAACTCAAGTTTTTTTGTGCGTTTTCTTAACAACTAAAAGATACCCAAACTGAAATTCAGTCTCCCTACACTATTACATTAAAAACTGTAAATGTCCTGTTTTGAAGGAAAAAATAAATGTTATGTATACTTCAGTTAAAATTGATTTCAAGAAGTTGTACAAAATATCCTAATATAAAGACAAAGGAGGGGGCATTGTGCAATTGCCCAAAGCCAGGAAATTGACTTTCAGAAATTTGGTAGACACCCTGTCCATCCACGGAGACTCCACATTTCACCACTTCATCACCTACATCATGTTTTTCTGCTACAATGCTTGCAGCCTTTATCATTGAGTTTTCTGCCACTTTTTTCACACCTGGAAAAAGTTTCTTTTCAATTTTGACATGGGTAGTTCTGCTAAGGGAAGGTAAATTTAATGTAGAGCATAATTTAAATGCAGAAGAGGAACCCTTTCCAATCTGCCTCATGCCATACACCAGTCTGATGTTCACTTCCACTGCATTTTGAATTTTCACAGAAGAAGCGAAAGCCTTGCAAAAGTCACACTTTAGGCATTTCAGTGCAAAATTTGAGCACAAATCAGCCCGACTGTCTTCTGATAATATCAACTTATGAGCATAACAATTAGGACAGCAAAGTTCTTCAAAAATACTGCACAAAATATTTAAATCAATAACTCGGTTTCTGGAAACATTTTTTCTTTCATAATTTTCTTCTAGTGGTGAAGAATCTAGCTTTGAAGAGCTAGCAGTGGAAGGCAAGCTTTCAACATGTGTGTCAAACAATGCGTCTGCTTTACGAAAATGATTTCCATAAAACTGTCGTTTACGTTTCCGAGCTATGCTTTTAACCATTTTCTTACAAAAACTAGAAATAAATACTGTAAAAGATTAATAATAATATCAGTTAAAACTAGCGAAATAAAGAAAACGTGCGGGTGAAAAGCCATGTAAACAAACATGCACAGGTCTATTTTGTTGCCATTTTAAGAAATAAAAAAACACATTAACTGTTGCCAAACATATTTTTAATATTAATTATTGTTCAATTAATGTTTCTATTCAATAAATATTACATAGTGCTAAGTTTAATACTTATATTTTTCTAAAAAACATATAAACAAACACTTCTGATCACGGGATGAATGGTTCCGGACCTTTAAATTGGGGACAACTAATTTTCAAACTGCTATATCTCTGCTTCTACTTGAGATACAATAAAAATTCAAGTGGTTTTAGAAAGATTTTCTTATTTCATCAAAATTGAAAAATCAATTTTTTGACCGAAATCAGAACAAGATGTAAGAAATGTGAAATACCTAATTTTTGAAAGTGTAATATGTATGTATATAGAGAGAAGATCATTATTTACAAATTGTTATGCAAGAAAAGTGTTGCATCAATCACTTCTGTATTCAACCTCGTGCATCTTTCATGGATTAAATAACCAGCTGTACTAAAATTTCTTTCACAGCTACACTTGTTGTGGGGATGCAGAGAATTCTCTGAGCAAGTTTTGAAAGTTTCTTAAGTTCTGTTTGGTGACTTTTCCAGAGCCTGATTATGACCAACTGGGGCCCCGGGCATTGATGAATTTGGGAGGCCCCATCCATGAAATTTGTTTTATTTTTCATAAAATTTGGGTCTAAACGTAGACTATTTCAGAACAACATTTGAAATTGCGGGCCCTTTCGAGGCGGGGGCCCTGGGCAAAGTCCCGATTTGCCCATGCGATAATAAGGCTCTGGACTTTTCCACCAAGCATTTAGATCGTCTGGGTTTAAAGGTGCTTTCAAGCTGCAGTAAATGCCCATTTCGTTTTTCTCTTCGAAAACTTCTTCCTGATCTTGCCACTCCATAAAGTCTTTCTTTTTGTCATTTCTTCAGAGGTTGGCAAATTGGAAGTTCATGACATCTTGTCTCTCATTTTCTGTCAACATACTCAGTTGACAAAAGGAAGGGCAGAGAAATGTAGTCAATTTATGCTCGTCTTTAAGGGCGCATTTCTCTTTTATAAGCTCTTTGCGTCTAGATTTTAAATCTTTTATAAAGTCTTCATCGTCAGGCTTGAACTCGCACTTAGATAGTAGTTTCTTCTGCCACAACAGCACAAATGCTAAAGTTACTTTTTTTTCTTTTTCTAATGAAAGAGAGGCATCTTTAAAGGCTTCTAGGAACTTTCTAAGTTCAGGTAATACATTTAAGTGAATATCCCGTAATCCACTATCTTCTCCTCTTTCTAAAAGGATTGCAGATATTTCTTCGTATAATTCATAAACTGACAGAAGTATCTGAATTTTGAATTCCATCTAGTTTCTGAATCTTGATGAACAGATTTTGATAGACGAGTTACTAATCCACTTTTTTTCATGTATGTTACTAATGAATTTGCAGCAATTAAAGTTTCGAAAACTTTTAAATTATTTTCCTTTAAGTAATCTGCTTGGAAAAGATTGCGAAGTACCAGAATTTATAATATGAGCCATACAGTCCAAATGTTTAAACCATTCCAGAATTTATTATATTAGATCCTCGGTCTATAACAAACAGTATCTTTTTGATGGCATCTTAATTAGCCTAAACTGCGAAAAAGTTCTTTTCTAATGTTTATACTTGTTTTACGTTCATCCGGAAAGTCACAATTGTATAAAAGTTTTAAAATCAATTGCTAGTCATCTTCAAAATAATGTACAGTGATTGCAACGAAAGACTTTTTTTTGTGATCGACAGCCTACATATCAGTATTAGCTGCACACAAACCTTCTTTGACTTTCTTATTAATCTCTAAAATTAATTGAATTCGTAAATTATCTGCAGTTTCTGTGATATGTCTGGAAATTGTAATAGGATGTGGCAAAATACACTGCGTAAAAAAAGTAGAAGGACATTTAGATTTTTTTAGAAAAATAAGGAACCTTTTATTTTTACTGAATTTTTTTTTGTAAGCAACATTTTACAGATCATTTAATAAGGAAATATCAATATCATAACCATGATATTCATAAATGAAACATTAATGACAACAGAAAAAATTTCTACCATTTGAAACTCTGTAGAAAAAGTAGGACAGTAACCCAATGAATAAAATATAAGCGATGTTAGTAAGGAATACTCTTCCCATTAGATTTTATAATTTCGAATATTCTATTTGGCAGTGAATCATACAACGTTGTCTGTTTGGCAAAAATGATCTATTTCGGGCCTACCTCAGGGTGGTCCAAGGTACACTACCATTCAAGACATGGGCGCTGGCAGCATAGGGCAAGGGGGGCAATGCCCCCCCCTGGATTTTTGTATACAGTGTTTTCCCTTGCTTTTTTGCTCTTTCCAACATGGTAACCATACGTTGAAGTAGTCTTTCCCCCTTGAGTAGTCTTTGCCTTCCCCTGGAGTAGTCTTTACCCCCCCCCCCTGGGAAATATTCTGCCGGCTCCCATGATTCAAGATAATATATATATATATATATATATATATCAAAATGATGGTAAAGGTGTTAGAGAGACTGCTCGTCAGCCCCAATACAGTTTCTAACTTTATCAGAAATCCAGACAGAAACGGAAAGAGAAAGAAGACTGGCAGACCCAAAAAGTTAACACCTCGCAATGAAAGAAAAGTTGCTCACGAGCTTAAAAATTGCAATGGAAGTATTGCAAAGCCTCGAATTCAAGCAGGACTTACTTATGTGTCAAGGCAAACAGTTTACAACTACATTAAAAGATCCCAAAAATTCATTTTCAAAAGCGAAAGCATCATCCAACGTGGAAACAAACACATATTGATAACCGTTTATCTTGGGCTAAGGAACACATGTCATGAAAAAGGCATGCATAAGGAACACATGAAAATATTTTATTATAATAAAAATAATAAAATAAATAAGCGTTTTAGCTTAACAATAAAAATCCCATATGCAAATTCTTTATTTTGTATTATAATAAAGGAATCAAATATGTCGAATCACAAAAAAAAATCTCATGCTAGAAGTAGTCATCTTAGAATACACTGTTAATATTGCTTCAATTATTACTAACTCAGAAGGGGTAAAAATAAATAGATACTTCAGTAAAGATATTAAGTAATAAATATATGGCACCGACAAATTAATCTGGCATATGAGAGAATCGCATATAACCACTCTTTGCATTTAGGTAATAGAAATAGAATCAGAACCATTTATTATTAAAGTTGTATATTTTATATAAATAAAGATAATAAAATAAATAAAAGCAACTTTAAAATCAATTTTTAAAAAATCCTTTATTTACAACAAAAAATACAATGAAATAGATTTATCATTATTTTATTCCAGTTTCTCTCAAAAATTGCATCAACCAATCTAAACAAAAATCAATGTGATACAAAGAAATTTAATGGCATCCTAAATAAAGTTTAGGTAAAATGTATGCAAATAAGATTTTGGTACTGCTTTACTTAAACACTTAAAAAATAGTAATATAATTTTTCAACGGTTAGGAATTCCTTTTAAAGTTTATACAGTTATGAAAAATATTCTTACACAAAAGAATCTGAACCAAAATATTAAAACAATAAAATTCAATAGATGAAACGAAGATTTTATATACATATATATCCCACTTATGCAAATTTAATAGTTTTGATTTTCATTTCTCATATGAAAATGAAATATTTTGCTGTTGATTTAAACTACTACTTCACATTGACATACTTGTTCATTTCACATAATTGAAATTAAAAAAAAAAATATATTATAGCACTCACTCAATTTTTGATATTTTTAGTTGAAAAAAATTAATACATTATAAAAAAAATCTCAATTTTTAAACCACTTCATCACAAATGCTTTAATTATTTATCTTTTGGTGCCAGACTCTCCCCTTAAAAATTTTTTAAAAAATAAATCTAATGATTTACAGTATGCACTGTGGATATTTTTTTAAATGATACTTCTGGACTATTTTTAATTTTCACAAATTATTCCTAAAATGAAAGATTCTGGATAGACAACGATATACCTTTATGAAATAATTGGTTAATTATTTAAAGTCTTTGAAAGAAATTAGAAAATAAAAAATTAATATACATATATTTATATATTAAGCAAAAGCAAAAAAGCTTAGTTAGCATTAGTTAATGTAGACAATTTTCTTTTACTGCCAGTTTTATTCAAACCATCATTTCTTAATTTGGTATAATTATTATTAAAAATAAGTCTCGGTAATTAATTTTTGAAAAATCTGAAAAGTAGTAATAGTGATAAATATCAAAATTTCCTGGGGCCATTTAAGTTCACCTCTGTCAGTTAACTTTATATAATCATGAGTGTTTTTGGAAAAATCAATTATTAATGTTTCACTCAATATTAAGGATGCTATACATGAAGAACATGTTAATTTATTATAAATTTTATTAGCTACATAGCCCGAAAAATAAATTAGTACTGACATTGCATCCTCTGTAATTTCAATGTCATTGGAACTATTAAAAAGACTGTAAAAATTTTCAGGGATATCGCAATTGCATTCTAAATTTTCCTCATCAAAATCTAAATGTTTAAGGTGAAATTTTCCTTTACTTTCAGAGTGCAATCAATAAGACTCAATATCTTTAATTTTCTTTTGGATTCATAAATTTGCTGGCAAGATTTCTTATAATTTCCCCTGCTCATCTGGCAATATTGGCCAAATCGTGCCTCGAGGTTGTCAGTCTGAAATTTCCCAACCAAAACATAGGACATGCCAATGAACTGTAATAAATATGGTATATAATTTCAATCATACATAGTGTTGTATGTTGTAATACACAAAAAGTTTCTATGGACAGCATACCTCCTCTGCCAGGTATCCAGAGAGATTTTTTTTCAGAAGTGGTTAGAATGCTTAAGCTTATTCCATTCTTGTCGCCAGCTGCTAAATTCTTTTAAGAAAAAAAAAATCTTCTCTTCTAAGCTATAAATAGGAAGCATATCATCATCAGAATACTGAATCCAGAGAATGGGTGTTAAACATTTATGATTCTCCACCACTTAAATATATTGAATAAATAATTTTGTATCATCAGCCTCTGAAACCTTTTCTTTTTGCATTTCAAGTGCAACACAGTTTGTTGAGTGGAATAAGTTTAAAGCAGTTTTAGTGTTCTGTCTTTCAATATTCGAAGGGTACAAAACCTTTTCAGAAAGTTTCGGAGCTAATTTGATGAGCGAATGTTTTTCACTTACAGATATGAATTTCAAATCTATCAAATTAGACTAATAGAATTTTTCTTCATACAGTCTTGGGAAGAGCAAACACTGTTCGGTCACTGCTGAGTTCAGCCAATTATTTCTAATTGATTTAATTAAATGAACACTGTCAAATAAAAGGAATTGTTTTTTTTTTCAAGACACAATGGATGACTAATAAAAGGTTTTAACACACCATCACAAAGCAATGTAAACATATTTCTATTGATTCGATTATTTTTAGTAATTACAGATACAACGTTAAACTTACAGTTCTTGACAATTTCTTACACTTCTTTTGTATATTGTAACAAAACGTCAACTGTCAGATTTCTGACTAAAATAAACCAATTATGTCTTTATTCTTTGATAATACCGATGGTATCACGAATGCCAATATGGTGGTAGCCTCAGAATTGGCATTTTCTTACATTCCATCGATCCAGCTTTATATGTCAACATTGGCTTGACATATATTTCATCAATGAGGAAGTTCACAACTTTTCGTGCTCTTTCAAAAGTGCAGATTTTTCTTTTAGGTATTTTCCGTGTGTATTATCTTGATATGTGTACACATTTAATGATGACAGTTTTTTCAAGTAACATGGATGAGGCATTGTTAGAACTTGACTGCTTCTTTTTAAATTGTAAGCAGCAGGAAACAAAAAAAATAGTTTAGAACACCATAAAATTGTCTCGGTTGAAATCTTGGCTGCTTTTTTGACAACAGAAAAATTTGCTGCTGAATAAATTTCAGTTTCACATTGATTTCTTCAATATCACATTTAGTATTTTTAAACATTGCAAAACGTGGAGCAAACAATTTTCCCATGTCATTCTGTTGAGATTGTTCTTATAAGCTGCGAAATGGCTTAAAAGTGTGTCAAATTTTGTCCACCTGTCACATTTTAGATGAGGGTCTAGTATCCACTCAAAACTTTTCATGTTGGGGGGCACATTTTTGTACCAAACTTTGACGGTCAAATCGGGAAAATTTTTTAATCCAACTACAATGCGAGGAATTTCACAGTGGTAAATACAAGCAAAGATATTTCTTTTAAGCAAAGTCCATTCTTCTGATAGCACATTGCTGCATTTCTGAAGAAAATCATCAAAACATGGAATGATGTCGTCTGTACACTGCTGCTGAAAAATCTGTTCATCTCGATTTAACCCCCTCAGGGGAACACCTTCTTTAGGTTTTCACGGGTGTCGCAATCCCGGGGCCCCAGTGACCCTTCGCTTCTCTTTCCTCTACCCTCCTCTCTCCTTAGCTTTATCCTTCCCTTTCCCCTTCGGCGTAGTTTCCTCTTAGGAGGTGAGGGCCCCCCTTTAGAAGCTGCGGTCGCCCTGTGCCGTCAGCTTCTATTGGCGGAAAACTACCCACGTGTTTGCTGTGCGTGGAGACCCGTGTCCCCGGAAATGGGAATCCTGGTAATTGAGGGGTATATTTCTCCAACACATTGCTTTGGCCTCGGCTTCGGGTAAATGGGAGGTACACAGAGTTCCCCTGTGTATCAATCGGCTAGTGGTCCTGGTTCGGCCAACTGCTAGGGTTCAAGCAATCGGACATCTACTGGGCACATCGTTAAGGGTGGATGCTGCCTAAGGGATGTACTGTGCGCGTATAGACCCGACTAGCACTGGTGCATGTACATGCATCCCCTTGTTGGGCTCCGTGGTGGGTGGTGCGGTCGGGTCCGAATCTCCATTTTCCAACATGGAATCGACATTTTCTTTGTCAAACGTCAGCGTTCTGAACTCCCTTACTGAGGGAGGTATCAATACAAAATTTTTTGTTATCAAATGCCAGGAAGGAAACTTTAATCAAACGTCCCCATTTCTAATTCACAAGTCAATAATTGCTATGTTGGAGAAGTTGCTAAAATAAAAAAAATTCGATCAGGAGACATCTTAGTAGAAGTAACAAATAGCAAACAGGCAACCAATATCATGAGATTAAAAACTATAGGACAAAAATCCGTTACTGTGTCACCCCATAACACACTCAACTCATCAAGAGGCGTCATATCCGAACCCGACCTGTTAAACTGCTCTGAGGATGAAATTCTTGATAATCTAAAACCTTAAAATGTCTGTGCAGTTCGTAGAATCACTATAAAACGCAATAACCGAATCCTAGAAACAAAACATATCATTTTAACTTTCCAAATTCCCAAACTTCCGTCGCACATTAAAGCCGGCTACCTTTCATGCCCTGTTAGACCATACATACCCAATCCAACCCGTTGTTTTCAATGCCAAAAGTTCGGTCACGCAAAAACCTCCTGCCGTGGCTCCCCAGTATGTGCCTGTTGTGGTACGTCTGGCCACGACAGTGATACTTGCTCTGCCCCACCTAAATGTATTAACTGTAAACAGGATCATCCTTCTTATTCCCGTTCCTGTCCAAAATGGACCTATGAAAAAGAAATACAGTCCTTGCATGCCACACAAGGACTGTCTTACCCGGAAGCGCGTAAAATAATAGCCTCCTGCACTCCTAAACCTGGTCAATCCGATGCTACAGCAGTAAAAACTGTTAAATCAATTGCTATCCAAACCGATCCACCAAAATCCATACCTGTCTCTCCATCTACTTCTATTCAAAATGCAAAAAAAGTCAAACTCTACTCAAAAAACTTCATTTATTTCTCCTAAAAAGATGACACCCAAGAAAATGCCCCAAAGCAACACTTCCACTCAGAATAAACCATTCCCCTCAGGGGGAAAACCTTCTTTAGGTTTTTACAAGTGTCGCAATCCTGGGGCCCCAGCGATCGTTCGCTTTTCTTTGCTCTACTCTCCTCTCTTCTTAGCTTTATCCTTCCCTTTCCCCCTCGTTGTGGTTTCCTCTTTGGAGGTGAGGGCCCCCCTTTAGAAGCTGCGGTCGCCCTGTGCCGTCAGCTTCTATTGGCGGAAA
Organism: Cheiracanthium punctorium; assembly: GCA_038373885.1. NCBI lineage: Eukaryota > Metazoa > Arthropoda > Arachnida > Araneae > Cheiracanthiidae > Cheiracanthium > Cheiracanthium punctorium. The sequence goes on from JAWZYV010015433.1 coordinate 60,941, forward strand.
ACTACCCACGTGTTGGCCGTGCGTGGACACCCGTGTCCCCGGAAATGGGGATCCTGGTAATTGAGGGATGTTCCCGTAAAGGAAATCATCATTACGGAATTTCCACAGACACGGGAGAAACCTCAACACATTGCTTTGGCCTCGGCTTCGTGTAAACGGGAGGTATACAGCGTTCCCCTGTATATCAATCGGCTGGTGGTACTGATTTCAATCAACTGCTAGGGATCAAGCAATCGGACATCTACTGGGCACATCGTTAAGGGTGGATGCTGCCTAAGGGATGTACTGTGCACATGTAGACCCGACTAGCACTGGTGTGCAAAGGCACAACCCCATGTAGGGCTCCGTGGTGGGTGGTGCGGCCGAGTCCGAATCTCAATTCCCCCAACATGGCTTCAAAAAATTCTTTGTCAAACATCAACGCTCCGCTGTCAACCTCCAATGAAAACACTGATGCACAACTTATAAACATGAATGCTCGATTCTTCATCATCCACGGTGTTGAAGGTAACTTTAATGAAACATCACCATTCTTTCTGTTCAGTTTTTACGGCTGAACTCCTAGACATTTATGAATGCCTTTCCTATATCAGCAGAAAGAATAAAAAACATTACATCCTATATTCAGATTCACAAAGTGTCCTAGAAAACCTTAAATCTGGTTCTGTGACCCATAGCTATGTTGTCAAAGTCCTACAGCTGCATGCACAGCTTACAAATCGAGGTTTCCAAATTCTCTTCTGCTGGATTCCCAGTCACGTCGGAATTCCTGGCAATGAGGAAGCCGACCCATTAGCTAAAGGTGCAACCCTTCCTTACCCAGGTCCACTTCCCTATAATGACATAAGTGCTGTTGCCTATTATGTGATCAAAAATTGCTGGATGAACGACTGGAACAGCCAAATTGACAACAAACTTCACAGCATACACCCGTCTCTTACCCAATGGTCCACTTTACCTTATCGCAAACAGGATGTTATTCTCACACGCTTACGGATTAGTCACACCAGACTAACTCATCAACACCTATTGTTAGGTGAACCTCCTCCTGAGTGTCTTCATTGTGGCACACAACTCACCATTTGCCATATTTTAACCTCTTGCACTGCTTTTAATCGTTTTTACCAAATACTTTTTAACTGTTCTCATCCCAAACTGGACGATATTTTGGGTGAAACCCCTCATCGAAATTTGTTTGCATTTCTTAGACGTACCAAAATCTTTTATTCAATGTCAAGTGTCCAATTTTATCTGACTGGTATCTGGATGGGAGCCCCCATCCAGATGCCTTTGTTTCAACTTTTATCCTCCATTAACACTTTTTATCTACCTTCAACACTATCAAATTTTACTTTTCACCATTTAATCTTTACATTTTAGCTTTTACTAACTTTGTGACACCTTTTAACTGAATACATCATTTATGGTTTTCCACTCATTGTCTGGCGCAGTATGTCCTTTTTGGACCTTGTGCCATTAAACACAATCAAATCAATCAACCTATCCGTTGCTTCCAGTGTCAAAAGATCGGTCATACTAAAACTTCCTGTCGTGGGTCACCGGCCTGCGCTCGTTGTGGTGCCTCTGACCACGACAGTGATACCTGCTCTGCAGCTGCAAAATGTGTCAACTGTAAACAGGAACATCCATCATATTCAAAGTCATGCCCTAAATGGGCATTTGAAAAAGAAATCCAGTCAATACGTGCTACACAAAGAATCTCATACTCTGAAGCTCGTAAAATAATAGAAGCTCGCACACCAAAACCTGGCCTATCCTATGCAGCAATAGTAAAATCTACAAAATCAATAGCCATTCAAACCGACTCTCCATCAAATATTTCCACCATCAATACCTTACCAAGTAAACAAAGTACTCTTAAACAAAACAAACCTTGCTCTACATCCCCAAAAACTCCACCAAAGAAAAAGGTAACAAGTAATAGCTCTACCCAAATCAGACCACAGCTTAGTAAAACAGCTACTTACAAATTAAAATATAATAAATCTAGCAAGAAAAAAGTACCTCCACAGCCACATATTGATGACACAATTTTAAGACTTGCCCCTTCAGAATCAGATATTAGTGATGAAGAATCGATGGAACACGATGAAATAAAACTGCCTGATATCTCTGCAGGGATTACAAAGGAGACGCACAATGCCCATAACATTACATAATTATGGCATTGTTGCTCTCATGGAACTGCCACGGCTTTCAGAATAAAATTGATGACCTTAAAACACTTCTCTATGACCTCAATCCCGCCTGCTTTGCTCTTCAAGAAACTTATCTCAAACCCGATAAACATCCTACCATCCGCAAATATACAATCCTTCGGAAAGACTACGAACTGAGGGACAGGGCCTCTGGTGGTGTGGCCCTGTTAGTCAACAATAACTATCCCTACATAATAGTCAATCTGAATACCAATCTCCAAGCAGTTGCCGCTCGTGTCAAATTAAAACAGCTCACTACCATTTGTTGCATTTACCTCCCTCCTAATGAAACAATCAGCCAAACATCTCTCAGAAATCTTATTCAACAACTCCCAACACCATATATAATCCTTGGTGACATGAATGGACATAGCCCATTATGGGGCAGCAAAGATACCAACACTACAGGTGAACAAATAGAACAAATTACAACTGATTTCTCTCTATGTATTATGAATAATGGCGACAATACTTACTTCCATCATCCAACTAAATCCTTTCATGCCATCGACCTTGCCATCTGTTCTCCTTCAATCCTCCCCCTCTATAATTTCTCAGTTTTTGGCGACTTGCATAACAGCGATCACTTTCCGATCATTCTCTCACCCTTATATCAGAATGTCAACCAAACCACTAACATACCCAGATACATACATAATAAAGCAGACTGGCAGACCTTTACCTTGCTATCTACCATATTACCAAACATTATTGAAGGAAACATAGACGAGGTCGCTAGGAATGTCACCTCCATTATCATTAATGAAGCTGACGCGAGCATTCCAAAATCTGTTAAAAGCAACCATAGAATAAAAAAGCCGTGGTGGAACGAGGCTTGCACCCTCGCTAAAAAACAGCAGAAGAAAGCGTGGGGTAATTTTTGGCGGTGCCCCACCACTGAAAACCTTATTACCTTCAAACAAGCACGTGCACACGCACGCAAAATAAGGAGGCGTTCTCAGAGAGAATCCTGGATTCAGTACGTCTCAGGAATCTCTCCTTCAACCTCCAGTAAAGAACTATGGGACAAAACTAAAAGAATCATGGGCATCTATAGTAATCACTCCATATCCTGCCTATCCATCAATAACCAAATTATTTCAGATACAAAAAGAATTACAAATACAATAGGTCAATCTCTAGCATTCACATCCTGCAATACCTCCTATTCTAGCAGTTTTCTTCCATATAAGGAACAATCCGAACGCCATAAATTAAATTTCAAAACTTCCTCGAACTTCTCCTACAATAGTAATTTCACTATGAATGAACTACGCAACAGTTTAAGACAGTCATCAAACACATCCCCTGGCCCTGATGGCATCACTAATGAAATGCTTAAACATCTCTCCTATGATTCTTTAGTTAGTCTTTTACAGCTATACAACAGAATATGGAATGAGCATGCCTTTCCCTTGGAGTGAAGAAATGCAATGGTCATCCCCATACCCAAAACCTGGAAAAGATACCACTAATCCTAATAACTATCGTCCCATAGCCCTAACTAGTTGTCTGTGCAAACTACTGGAGCGAATGATTAATACTCGTCTAGTATACGTTTTAGAAACTGAGGGCCATATACACCCTTTCCAGAGTGGATTCCGCAAAGGCAGAAGCACCATTGATAACATTTTACATTTAGAAACTCAAATCCGTAACGCATTCTTAAGAAAAAAACCATCTTGTGTCAATATTTTTTGATATTGAAAAAGCCTATGACCACACTTGGAGATATGGCATACTGCGTGATCTCTTCAATATGGGCTTCCGTGGAAACCTACCTATATTTATCAAAAATTTTCTCTCACTCCGGAACTTCAAAGTACGCATCAAGGACACCCTTTCAGATAACTTTGTACAAGAAGAGGGTGTACCACAAGGCTCTGTCCTTAGCGTCACCCTCTTTTCTATAAAAATCAACAATATCCTTAACCAGCTCCCTCCGACAGTACACGGTAGCCTATATGTTGATGATCTACAGATCTCCTGTCAGGGGCAAGACATGTGTTACATAGAACGGCAGCTTCAGACCACTATCAATCACATCCAAAAATGGTGCAATACCAATGGGTATAATATTTCTGCAGAAAAAACCACTTGTACTCACTTCTGCCGGGAGCGTGGGATCCACCCGGATCCAGAACTTTACCTCCATCATACTAAAATCACTATGAAGGACTCTGTTAAATTTTTAGGCCTAACTTTTGACAAAAAACTCACGTTTGCTAATCATATTTCTGACATTCGTAGAAAATGCGAAAAAAAACTGAACATTTTAAAGGTTTTAACCAATACCTCTTGGGGAGCCGAGCGGGATGCTCTCATGCGGATCTACCGAGCCATCATCCGTTCCAAAATGGACTATGCAAGCTGCGTTTATGGATCGGCTTCTAATCAATGCTAAAAAAACTTGACACTGTGCATCATACTGCACTACGCATATGCTCTGGAGCTTTTAGGACATCACCTGTACATAGCCTTTACGTCACTTGCCATGAACCATCTCTCACTCTCATACGCCACAAATTGTCATTGAATACCTATTTTCGCATCTTTTCTCATTCTTCACATCTCTTAAAGGATTCTTTCGTAGATACCCAACTGGACCAGTTTTATGCAAATCGCCCTTCCTGCACTCCCCCCTTCGGACTTAGGATCCGTAGGAGTGTAGTCGGTACCCACTTGGAGGATCTTAATGTATCTACTTGTTTATTTCATGAAGTCCCACCATGGACCAAATTGCAGATTCCCTACCTACAACCATTCGAAGGCTTCACAAAACCAAACACTGACCCCATAATATATAAACAGTTATTTCTAGACCATAAAAGCAAATATCAAAACTTCGAAGAACTGTATACTGACGGCTCAAAATCTCATAATCACGTTGGCTTTGCTTATGTACATCATAATCATTCTTACAACTACACCCTACCTTCGTTTTGTTCCATATTTACAGCCGAATTAATAGCTATTTATGAAAGCCTTCTTTACATCTCGAGAACAAATACCAAACATTTCATCCTCTACTCTGACTCATTAAGTGTCTTGGAGAATCTGAAATCCGGCTCCCTCACTCATAGTTATATTTTGAAAGTCTTACGCATGCACAAGAGACTCATGAACCGTGGATACATTATCCTCTACTGCTGGGTACCTAGCCATATTGGGATTCCCGGAAACGAAAAAGCAGATTGTTTGGCCAGGCATTCTACCGTCCCATATAACTGTGATTTGCCCCATACGGATATAAAGTCTGGCATCTCTTCCCTAACAAAAGGCACTTGGAATCACATATGGGACTGTGAAACCCAAAACAAACTTCACTCTATCCGGCCAGCCCTTACCCACTGGTCCACTCAACCGTACCGCAAGCACGATGTCATTCTCACTCGTCTTCGCATTGGCCATACGAGACTAACCCATAAGTACCTCCTTTTGGGCGAACCTGCTCCTGAATGCCCACATTGTCATACTCAACTTAGCATACATCATCTTTTAACCTCTTGCTCTGCTTTTAATGATCTTTACCAAATATTTTTTAACTCTTCTCATCCCAAACTAGACGACATATTGGGTGACATCCCACACCATAACTTGTTTGCCTATCTTCGGCGCACAAACATATTTTATTCAGTATGAAATGTCCACTTTAGCCTGACTGGCATCTGGATGGAAGCCCCCATCCATATGCCTTTGGTTTTACCTCTTTTATCTACTTTTGAATTTTACTTGTCTCCTTTATCACCTTTACATTTACCCTACCTTCGCAGCAAATGCGAAAGGAACTTGAATATTTTAAAGGTGCTTTCCAATACCTCTTGGGGGGCTGGGCGTGATGCCTTGTTGCGTGTATACCGTGCTGTTATCCGCTCAAAAATGGATTACGCTTGCAGCATTTATGGATCAGCCTGCAAGACAGCTTTAAGAAAACTTGACACTGTGCATCATACCGCACTACGTATCTGCTCCGGAGCTTTTAGGACTTCTCCAGTCCAGAGTCTTTACATAATCTGTCGTGAGCCATCCCTCACTCATACTCGTTATAAGATTTCACTCACTACATTTTTCCGGATACTTTCTCATCCTTCACACCCCTTAAAGTCCTCTTTATTAGATAATCACCTGGATCGCTTTTACCAAAATCGTCCATCTTGCATCCCTCCTTTTGGACTCCGAAGTCGCCGGAGTCTTATGGGTACCCATTTAGCTGATGTAAGGGTCTCTACTAGCTCGCATCTTGAAATTTCACCGTGGGACACTCCATATGTCTACTACTTACAACCTTTCAAAAGTTTCACAAAACAGAATACGGATCCTCTAATATATCAACAGCTATTCCACGACCACAAAGCCAAATATTATAAGTATGAAAATCTCTATACGGATGGTTCAAAGTCTGAAAACCATGTTGGCTTTGCCTATACCGATCGTTCTCACACATGCAGCTATACTCTCCCTACCTTTTGCTCTGTATTCACTGCCGAACTTTTAGCCGTTTATGAAAGCCTCCGGTTCATCTCTACCTCCGACAAAAAACGCTTCCTAATCTATACAGACTCTTTAAGCGTTCTGGAAGGCCTTCACTCTGACTCTACTTCAAATAGCTATATTAGTAAAGTTCACTATATGCACAGACAACTAACTGATAATGGCTATGATATCCTTTACTGCTGGGTACCGAGTCACACCGGAATACAGGGCAATGAGGAAGCTGACTCTCTGGCCAAACTAGCTACCCTTCCTTATCTCTGCCCTCTGCCTTACAGCGATATAAAATCAGGAATATCCTATCTCATACAAGACCATTGGATCAGCGAATGGAATAGAGAAATAGACAATAAACTGTATCAGATACACCCATCTCTCAACCACTGGCCCTCTCATCCCAATCGCAAGCATGATGTCATTCTGACACGTCTCCGCATCGGACACACGAGACTAACCCATAAACACTTACTGCTAGGTGAACCTGCTCCGGAGTGCCCCCATTGTCATACTGACCTCACCATTCGTCATATTTTAACCTCATGCACTGCTTTTAATAGTTTTTACCAAGCACTTTTTAACTTCTCTCATCCCAAACTTGACGATATTTTGGGTGAAACCCCGCATCAGAATCTATTTGCCTTTCTTAGGCGCACCAATATTTTTTACTCAGTGTGAAGTACCTATTTTTGTCTGACTAGTATCAGGATGGGGACCCCCCATCCAGATGTCTTTATTCCACTTTTATCTACTTTTAACACTTATCGAATTTTACTTTTCACCTTTTTAGTCTTTACTTTTTAGCTTTTACTAGGTTTTGTGATAGCTTTTTACCTGGTTGCATCTTTATATCGTTTTAACTCGTCGTCTGGCGCAGCATGTCCTTTCTGGACCTTGTGCCAATAAACACCAACAAACCAACCAACCAACCATCACATTTTTTCCTGCATTCAATCTTCAATTCAATCATCTACTTCATTCAACTTGTTCGACTAGTTCACTCAACTGATTTGACTGGAAAAGGGAATGCATGAATCTGTGATGTCACTGCAGCCTCTGATGACTTTGGCCTGTGATAGGTCCGTGGGAGAAGTTGAACAAGTTGTATGAAATACTCAACTTTTCCCAGACTGATTGGGAAAAGTTCCGGATGTTGAACATACATATCACATGAGTCTTTTCCCCAACTGTTGCAGAAAACAGTCAAATGAAAGTGTTGCTTGAATTGAAGCTAGGAAAGGTGTGATGAAAATTAATCTCATAAAAAAATTTGGTAGGTTCCTCCACTCTAATTGCAATTTTTCTACATCGATGAAGGAACTGAAATGCGCAACTAGATTTTTCAAATGCATTTGTTGTTGTCGTTTTCAAATGTTGTTGTTTACTTGCCGATGATTTAGAGTACCTTTTGCATTTAAAAATTTCATTTCGTGAAATATTGCATCATTAAATGGAAGTCAATTTATATTTCCTGTGCTGCCATGCAATAAGTTCCCAGCAATGGTTCCCAATATCAGTTGCATGTTCTCAAGGCATACTCTTCAAATCAGTCTCGCATTCGTTGCCTAAATATATTTGCTCAACAGGCAATCAATTTCTAGGATGCAATATATTAATTTTAGAGATGTTTCTTATCTTCTAGTTCGACGAAATGGTGTGCATGTTCTTTTAGAAGCCTGAAGGAGCTTTCCGGTAACTTAAAAATTAAAGGCTTTCTTCCTTGAAATAAGGCATTGAAAGAATTTAAGGGATACTTCATAAAATACAAATATGCTTTTGTACTTAGTTCTCCAAGTAACCGTTCAGAACATTTCAACTTGTCTTCAAAAACAGCTATTTAAAAAAAAAACTTCAGTGATATCCAGTTCTCTAGCAATCTCACAATACAGTTAACCATCTAGTGTAACAGGCTTTAAAATTTTCTTTCGTTTTGCCTTCAAATGCACTTGGGTCTCACTAAATTGAGTATTCCTTTTTGTATTTCCTGATACATCATTTGACACTTCGAAGAAGTTCTTCTGGGGTTCTTGGAAGCTCTTTACATGCCTTACGTGCCACTAATGCTGCTGAGTGACATGCACATTTTATTAGAAAGCAATGAGGATTCGCTTCACAATCAGCTATAAAATGAGCTCATTAGAGCCAGTCATCTAATCATCCACATTTTCGTCACACTTGCTTCATCACTACTTAAACCAACAATATTTGTCAGAGGGATATTTTTCGAAGACTTAGTTTCTTTAAACTGTACATACATATTCTCAGCAGAACATTTTTTAGCATCAGATGGCTTGAGTTTTTTCATGACCCATTTTATGACAAACAAAAACGAGCATTTCTTATTTATTTTGTTTAATCATTTTTTAGTTTCATTATGCTTAATTGCATCAAACATGTAAGTGGGTTTCTGAATGGAAGAGACCTTTTGTAATTTGGATCAGTGAGCTCTGAGAGAAGGCAATCGAAGTAAAATTTTGTCATTTTCATACTCTCAAAATCCTTTGTTCTTTATACTTTTTCTGTTTCTATCCTTTGAAGAGTTTATAAAACAAACAGGCAGTATTTTTATACATTTTTAGAAAGTGAATTATCAACCTTTCAAGTATATTAGGCAAGTTGGAGTGTATAGGCTGATTATTTTACCAACTATGCGAAAAATTCCAGAGCTGGGGCTCGAACCCAGGACTACCGCTTAACGTGCGGGTGCTCTACCACTGAGCTACTCTGGGACGATTCCCAGATGAAATTTCTCGCTTTTGAACCGTTGGCAAATAACCAATGGAATAAACAGACAGTATTTTGGGGGGAAGAAATATTCAACTGGTCTTATATTTGATAATAATAATTGTGATTATAGTTCACTCCAATAATTTTCGATTTTGACTTGCCTCACGTTTCAAAAGGTGAATTTTCAAGATAATATTGCTTTAGCAGTTATTTGGCTGCAGGAATTTGGATAGTTCATTTCTAAAATTCCTTCATTGTCTTCGATACCACTAGGGGACACTGCTAGAAAAGAATGTTTTTTGGCGATTATTAAACCTCATGGCTTTATTTCAATATTTGTTGTAATTTCAGTTGTTCTATGGTATCTTTCTTGTGCGTTTGTCCATATCCCATTGACTGTGTGTCTATATTGCTGAATAATAATTTTTTTACTATGCTATCACTCATAGTCTAAGGCAGTTTTTTACAGATCAAACGAAAATTTGAAGTTGTTAGCCTTTTACAGCATTCTTTCATCCAGATGGTAGACCTGTATTGGAAAACTATCCCATCAATTATTTTTAATTTTTGACTCTTGGTCAATTCCAAATTGGTGAAATTTTTTTTTTCTTCATATGCTTCAGGATGCATATTGGGTTTGTTTGCTCTTTATCCATATGATGGATCAGGCAGTGTGCAATTCTGGAACAAGCACTTTCTTGATAATATTTTCCTGCATGCTTCATCGCGCCTTTTTTAAATTTCTCTCCATTCCTCTGAATGCTTACAGTGCAATCTAGGACGTTGCTTAATACATATTTTTATGAAGCTCATAAAAAGCCTTTTCTTGTTTTTGTTACAACTGCTACACTACACCTTGCCTGATAGGCCCTTCTAAAGGCAAGAATTGACTCGTTTGCCACGAATAAATTTAGCAACAATGCTATTGTATTGCCCAACAGTGTTGTTCTTATTACAAAGTAGGCTTTTTGTGTGGTCGGTCTTCATCAATTTACTCAGTAAACCTGAAGGTGTCAACTGATGGATATAGTTTTTTTCAGTCTTACTTCGATCACAGAAGTATGAACAACAATTATCATGGCTTCAGAATATGTGATACAGAGCATTCAAAATATTACCCCTTAGTGTCCTCATTTTTTTATTGTTTGATTTGAAAGACATTTTTTCTGAAGCAAACAGCCTTTGCTACAGCTGCTTCCAGTCTCAAAAATCTTTCCCTTATTTTTTGGGGCAGAGTTTTTCGACCGCTTCTGCTATTTTTTGGAAGATCCTAGAAGCGCTAAGAATTTTGGCATTTAGTTTGGAATTTGAGTTTTAACAAATTTCCTTGCCTAAAAGGTATTACTCCTGCCAAGGCTTTATATCACTGACAATCTTCCACTCATTTAGGGCTTTCCAGATCTGCACAGTTGATTGTAAGAGCACATTTTCTAGTTTGCAGGATAGGAAGGCAGCCCTCTTTTTTTTTCCTTTAAACAGACGTTCAAGGTCTGTGGCGTGTTCTTCGGTTAAACCTTTGTCAGGATGGCCATCAGTGATTTGCAACAATGGTGAGCGGTAGGACAACCTGCATAATCCTCAATCACCATCAGCACTTTGAAATAACATTACAGACTCGATGTTATCAATCATAAACATAATTTATTAATTTAACAATTTAAAATGCATTAAATTTAAGAATAAAAGATATTAACAGCAAGAAACAGGTCTAGGCTTTAATAACACAACTGCCGAAGCAGATCTCTTGCCAACACTGCTGCACTGTGAAAGATTTTATAGCACAACAGTCCATTGGGGATGACCCTCAGGGGAAGCATCTTCTTTAGGTACACGATGGTGTCACCATCTCGGGACCCCACTGATCTATCCTTCTCTGCTGTCTACCCTCCTTTCTCCTTTGCTTTATCCTTCTCCCTCAGTGTAGTTTCCTCTTTGGAGGTGAGGGCTCCCCCTTAGAAGCATTGGTTACTCTGTGCCATCAGCTTCTGTTGGTGGAAACTACTCACGTGTTTGCCATGCATGGAGACCCATGTCTCCGGAAATGGGGATCTGGTAATTGAGGGGTATTTTTCTCCAACTTGCTTTGGCCTTGGCTTCGGGCCAACAGGAGTTACACAGCGTTCTCCTGTGTATCAATCTGTTGGTGGTCCTGGTTCTGCTAACTACCAGGGTTCAAGCAATCGGTCATCTACTGGGCACATCATTAAGGGTGGATGCTGCTTAAGGGATGTACTGTGTATGTTTAGACCTGACTAGCACTGGTGCATGTATCTGCATCTTCTTGTTGGAGTTCTGTGGTGGGTGGTGCGGTCAGGTCCGAATAACCATGACTCCATATGGATTCAAAACTTTTGTCTTATTATAAATATACACAGAAAAACTAAACGTTTTTAATAAATAAAGTAATTAAAATTATGGCCTAATTCTAGACATTTGCTTCTTGCAATCATTACACATGGCATATTTGCTATTGAGCACTAGATCGAAATATTTATTTTTACAGTTAAGGAAAAGCTACACATGGGTTGTATGCCCTCATGTGGCATAATTTGTTAAAAAATACTTAATACATGAAATGGTGTATTTAGTTATAAGGATAAGGGCTTGATAGGTTTCATTAATTAAATATTTTAAAGAGGGGACATTAGTTGAGCCGGCAGTTTAAGTGTGATAAATAATTTAGGAATTCGTTTAGCTCTGTTGGATGATCATCATTTGAACAACAAAGCAATTTTTTTTTACACTAAATTTTACTCATTTGCTCGTTATTTATTTTTAGATAAATTCTTCTCCCTTTGGCATGACACAAACAAGTTTGGATTACATTTTTAATATTTGAACATGTCCGTGATGTTTCTCTTCAGAAAGTAAATTATGACACCAAGGCAGAGTATGGAATTCCTGTCCAACTAGTTTGATCACAACTTTTATCTCTTAAATCACCAATCATTTAGAATTTAAGAAGCTCCTTTATTATACCACGGGATTTTCGCAATTCGAAACATGGCTTAAAAAAGCGGAATGCTCCATTATTACAGGAGAGCAAGAAACACAATTAAAAACAGATTTAATTTTTATACTGCAGTCACCATTTTGCTTATATGGTGCTACAAGCAAAAAAACAACAAAGCAGTACTTGCACATAAGCTTATAGTTGATACTATTAAAATTTATAACTGGACATTTTTTTATGGACATACTGTATAAACGCTGAAAGTTTCTCTGTGCATACTGCGACAGAGATAGGAACGGTCGGCGAGTATGAAGTTTGGATATTTATGGCTATGGCAGGTAACAGGTGGGAAAACATTTCATTAAGGCTGATTTATCAGTCTTGCAAATACTGCTATCCAAATGGTACATTTACAAAGGCAGTGAAATAATTTTCGAAATATCTACATAATAATCCATCAAAATTCCCAGTATACATCCAAATAAATCTTGTTGAATTTTACTAGCTGCTCCAACTTTTTTCGTTCTTCCATAATCCATTGAAAAATTATATCAATCGGTGTTTCTTTAAATAGATCTTTTAAGTTTACTAATATCTGTTAGACATTCAGTAATGAACATTTTATGTTGGCAATCACCATTTTTTTAATTAAGTAATGTTTCCCCTGGTGCTGATGCAGATTTACTGGATGAAATATTAATTAATTGATCTTTCAGCACTTCCTAGCAGAAGAGATTAATGTGTTGGTTGAAGGTGACAAGAAATGTTTGCAATTATTTGATATTTTTCTGAAGATTATGTAGATTCAAGTCTGCTGAGACATCTTGCTGCGATTGTAGCCCTAATTCTCCTGATAAGACTTGACTTATCTCAGATCTTATATCATGGTTTAGAAACAACCGTTGACAAGTCGAAATGATTTTGCGGAGTGTATATCATCTGTGAGCTTCCTTGCATCATATGTATTCATAGTTTGCACCAATACCAGGTCAGTGGGTTGTCTTGAAAATCGCTTGTGGTCATCACGAAGAAGTAGTAGAAAAAGCATGGGCACCTTTCAACGGTACCCCACTACTGAAAACTTTATGCTCTTTAATAAAGCCAAGGCACATGCACAGAAAGTAAGGCAGCACTCTCAAAAAGAATCTTGTATACAATATATCTCCAGCATCACCACTGCAACTTCCAGTAAAGAGCTATGAGAAAAAACTAAAAGAGCCATGTGCATATATAATAACCACTATATATCCTGTCTCAATATCAATAACCACACAGTTTCTGATATAAAAGACATAGCTAATACTATTAGAGAAGCAATTGCTCTCAACTCATGCAGTACAATATATTTTATAATACGTAATTTCTCCCTTTTATTACAGAGTAAGTGCCTCCCTTAAATGATTTTTCGTTATGTTTCGGGATGTGGGGGGGGGAGAATGAACGGTATATTACGGTACACCCAGAACATTTTAAATGAGAAAAGAAAGTCTAAATAGTCTGTTGATCAGACATGATGGGCATAAGCACAATAAAAAGGAATGGCTTTTATAAAAAAAAAGAAAGTACTCTTGAAAGAAATATATAATCCAATTAACATATTTTGGGAACTTAAACCAACATAACAACTGAAGAATACATTTTGGGATCATAAACCAACATAACATAACCCAAGAACATATTTTGATTGAGACATGCATCTTTACATGTGTAGTATATTTACAAATATATATTACATATAAAGTATATTTTACCCTTTTATTCTGTGTATTCTTTTTCTTCTTTGTACGCGGCTAACATTAATTTTAATAGATGCGTGCATCCAACGAAATTCTTCTTTTTTATCCGAAAAAGATGCACAACATTGGTGTGATGAAATATCCTCCAGAGAAATGAATGTCTTTTGGCACTCGTCACAAGCGTATAATAAATTTTATACATTTTCCATCTTGTTTTTGCCGTCGATGAAGACAATTCGACAATTGAACAATACACAACAAGCAAATAATAACGTTAAACAAAGGTCACGTGATCTATCTTCCCAACTTCTCCTTGGAAAAATCCTTGGGGAGTTGGGGAAAAACTCGAGCTACTCAACTTGGCAGCATGAACGCTTTGTTTATCTCCTCGAGTAGCTAAAGTCGGGCATCATGAACGGCTTGGGTTTTTTCGAATAACTCAAGTTACTCAAAAGTGGCAGTCTGAACGTGCCCAAGGTCTGTAATTTTTTTATTTGATGGGCGATGAATGTCGTTCACAGTCAACGAATCTTTCTTGGTAATGGTGCATGCCCTGCGATTTTTAAGAAATATTCCATAACTTTTTTCGAAGTTGGTGCAAGTTGTGAATACTCATTTTATCTAGTGTAAAGGCCACTTAATATTGGTGAAAGCCCCATTTATGTAGTGCAAAAATATTTTCTCGGAGGGGCCGTGCACCCCCTGCGCCCTCTCCCTAGATCTGCCCTTGTCCATTTCTAAGCAACAAACATATTTCCAGGTCCTGATGGAATGCTAAAGCACTTTCTCATGATTCACTACTAAGTCTTTTACAGCTTTATTACAGGATATGGAAAGAGCATACTTTTCCTTCCTCCTGGAGAAATGCAATTGTCATCCCCTTTCCTAAACCCGCAAAAGACTCGACCAACCTCAATAACTACAGACCCATTGCCCTTACCAGTTGCAAATGCAAAGTTCTAGAAAAAATGATCTATGCTCACCTTGCTCACATTTTAGAAACTGAGCTTATATGTGGACAATCTTCAAATAAGTTGTCAGGGTAAGGACATGCATTTTATTGAACGTCAACTCCAAATTTCAATAAATCGTATAATAAAATGGTGCAATACCAATGGCTTCAATATTTCTGCAGAAAAGACAGTTTGTAATCACTTTTTCCAGAAGCGTGGTATCCATGCTGATACAGAACTTCATCTAGGTTCTAGAGAAATTGATGTCCAAGACCACACAAAGTTCTTAGGCTTGTACCTTGATAAAACACTAATGTTTCCAAAACATATCTCTTACGTCCGCCGTAAATGCAAAAGAGACCTAAATATTTTAGAGGTGCTGTCTAAATACATCTTAGGGTGCAGAACGTGATGCCATGATACAAATATACCGTGCTGTTATTCATTCTAGGATAGACTATGCCTGCTGTGTCTATGGATCAGCTTGTAAATCAATCTTAAAGATGCTTGATACTGTGCATTATCCTGCACTGCATATTTGTTCAGGTGCTTTTAGAACTTCGCCCATACAAAGTTTGTCACATGTCATGAACCATCTCTCATCCACATTTGTCACAAGCTGTCATTGAGCACATCATTTTCCATCCTTCACACCCTTTAAAAAATTCTTTTATTGACACTCATTTGGATTGCATTTACCAGAATCGTCCATCTTGCACTCCTCCTTTCGGACTCAGAACTCGCAGGAGTCTTATTGGTACCCATTTAGCAGATGTTGATGTCTCCTACTTGCTCTCTGTTCGAAATTGAACCATGGGGACACCTTGCACATTAACTATTTACATCCATTTAAAGGTTACAAAACAGAACACAAATACCAAAATATATCAACAGCTTTCCTGCAACCACATAGCCAAGTACCTTAGTTATGAAAACCTGAATACAGATGGCTACCAATTGGAGAGAGAAGTTGGCTTCGCCTGTACAAGTGGTTCTCACACTTGTGGCCACTTTCCCTACTTCCTGTTCAGTTTTTACAGCAGAACTCTTTGCTATATATGAAAGCCTCTGGTTTATTTCTTGATTAAATAAAAAGTGCTTATCATTTATTCAGACTCATTAAGCATTCTAGAAAATCTCAAATCTGGCTCTCTTTCTAATAGTTACATTGGTAAAGTGCTTCACACAGAACACTTATAAATAGTGGATATGGTATTCTTTACAGCTGGGTACCCAGTCACATTGGGATACAGGGTAATGTACAGGCTGACTCTTTAGCTAAACACACTACAATCCCTTTTATGGTCCTTTGCCTTACAGTGATATATAGTTAGAAATTTCTTATGTAATAAAGGGCAATTGGACTAACGAATGGAATAATGAAACAGAAAATAAACTGAACCGTTGGCCCTGTTACTTCATCCGCAGGTACAGACATCAGACACACGAGACTTACTCATAAACACCTACTCCTAGGTGAATCTGCTCCAGAGTGCCCTCATTGTCATACTCATCTCACCATTTGTCATATTTTAACCTCTTGCGTCAATTTTAATCCTTTTTACCAAATTTATTTTAACTGTTCTCATCCCAAACTTGACGATATGTTGGGTGAAACGCAGCATCACAATTTGTTTGCCTTTCTTCAACATGTTAATATTATTTTTTCGCTGTGAAGTGTCCACTTTTGCCTGACGGGTATCTGGATGGGAGCCCCATCCACTTGTCCTTATCTTACTTTTATCAGTTTTTTTGTTCTTATCCCTGATAAAAGAAGGTTGAATAAGTGAGACTCTACTGTATGTCTACTTGCCAGAATCTAAATTTTTATCACACACTAATGTGCTCAGTTCAGTTCAATTAATCATCATGAGAATTGTTCACCGGAAGAAACTTCAAAGCTTCAACTAAATTCATTTTGTGGTTATGAAAATCATGGACATATCCTATGTGCTTTGAATATTAACTTGATGGCAACATTAGATTATCAAAGACCACGACAAATATATCTCCGGACTCTTCATTTTTGTGGATTCTGGAAGCAGGTTAGCAATTTTGGAGTTGTGAGGTATGTATTCCCAATTATATTTACACAATCTTAAAAGGCTTTCTGATCCATTCTTTAGTTCCAGATCGCAGATTTGTATGTAGTACAGTTCAACAACATAATATGTGAACATGCTTAAAGGCGCTTTTACTGAAGTGTCAATCACACATGAGAAGCTGATTGTATGCAACTTCACACACATCCATCATTCCAACGGCGCTTGTTGTGCGAACATTGCTTCAACCCACAACTGCATTCTGCCGGCATAAACTACACTCACTTCCAAAAGTTAAGCACGAAGATGTAAAATGCAAAAAAATCAACAAATACTACTTTGATTGACGCAAAATTCGGCAGGAAAGTAGCATATATATTTATGCATAAAACAAAATCAATAATTATATACAGAAATGAAAACAATATTAAATTTTTGTAAGTTATCAGATAATGACATAGTAGAGACTTAAACTGAATTATGTATAAAGTGAAAATAAACACCAAAAAACGAAAAAAAAAGGACATTAATAGGGTATGTGATCCCCTCATCTGTACACAAAGTTTACACCTTGTGACCATGCTTTCAATTAGGTGGTCAACCACCACAGAATTAAGCAATCGCCATACTTCTAGTAAGGAGCTATGGATGAAAACAAAAGGAGCCATGGTTATTTATAATAATCAGTCAATTTCCTGCCTATCCATTAATAACAGCATTATATCCAATACAACAGAAATAACAAATAGTAGCTCTGAGGAGTCATCGCTATCGCTTCCTCTGACCTTCTCCAGAACTACCGGCACCCGGACGCCGTTCACTTCTTCAATGCCATCCCTTTGATTCCTCGAGAATTCCTGCGATCGGAAGCGCTTATTGCTGCAGACCGGGTGTGCCATGTTGCAAAAAAAAAAAAAGAAATTAGACAAATTCTAAACATCCATCACCGAAAACCTCGCCCTCTTTAAGCAAGCTAAAGCTTATGTGCGTCCATTAATAACAGCATTATATCCAATACAACAGAAATCACAAATAGTATTGGTGAAACTCTAGCTTCCATCTCATGCAGTACCGGCCAATCAAATTCTTTCCTTCTATGTAAGATGTTTGATATTTAGCTCACGATTTGATACAAGGATGCCCCCACCCTGAAATTAAATTCTGGCAACCGTACAGTTGCCTGTGAGCTCATTTTCGCCTTCTTGCACGGTAGCGATCCTGCCTCCTCCGGATGTCCTGCTCCGAGGAGTCATCTCTATCGCTTCCTCTGACCTTCTCCAGAACTACCGGCACCCGGACGCCGTTAAATTCTTCAATGCCATACCTTACCCTTTGATTCCTCGAGAATTCCTGCGGTTGGAAGTGCTTACTGCTGAAGACCAGGTGTGCCGTGTTGCAAAAAAAAAAGTTAGACAAATCCTAAACAATGCATTGCATTCTAAACATCCATCACCGAAAACCTCGCCCTCTTTAAGCAAGCTAAAGCTTATGTGCGTCAGTTTCAAAAGGAATCCTGGGTAAAATATATCTCCAAAATAATAGCCTCTACTTCTAGTAAGGAGCCATGGTTATTTATAATAATCAGTCAATTTCCTGCCTATCCATTAATAACAGCATTATATCCAATACAACAGAAATCACAAATAGTATTGGTGAAACTCTTGCTTCCATCTCATGCAGTACCAGCCAATCAAATTCTTTCCTTCTATGTAAGATGTTTCATGTTTAGCTCACAATTTGATACAGGAATGCCCCCACCCTGAAATTAAATTCTGGCAACCCACTGTTGCCTGTGAGATGCTGTGAGTTCATCTTCGTCTTCTTGCATGGTAGCGATCCTGCCTCCTCCGGATGTCCTGCTCTCCGAGGAGTCATCTCTATCGCTTCCTCTGACCTTCTCCAGAACTACCAGCACCCGGACGGCGTTCACTTCTTCAATGCCATACCCTACCCTTTGATTCCTCGAGAATTCCTGCGGTCGGAAGGCTTACTGCCGCAGACCGGGTGTGCCATGTTGAAAAAAAAAAAAAAAAAAAAAAAAAAAAGAAGTTAGACAAATTCTAAACAATGCATTGCGTTGTGTTCTAAAATGAAATAGCAAGATACGAAGTAAAAAAAAAAATAATTTTCTTCGTATGTTGTAAAGTATGTGTTCCTAAACTGGTATCTGGATGGGAGCGCCCATCCAGATGACTCTTTCTTATCTACATTTTATCTCTCTACAATTCGCTTTTACTGTTTTAGATTTCATGGATTTTGTGCTCTACTTACTTTATACTAAACCTTGGTTTTAATCATTTACACATAGTCTGGCGCAGTATGTCCTTTTTGGACCTTATGCCGTTAAACTTACACCAACCAACCAACCATTAATAACAGCATTATATCCAATACAACAGAAATCACAAATAGTATTGGTGAAACTCTTGCTTCCATCTCATGCAGTACCGGCTAATCAAATTCTTTCCTTCTATGTAAGATGTTTGATATTTAGCTCACGATTTGATACAAGAATGCCCCCACCCTGATATTAAATTCTGGCAACCGTACAGTTGCCTGTGTGCTCATTTTCGCCTTCTTGCACGGTAGCGATCCTGCTTCCTCCGGATGTCCTGCTCCGAGGAGTCATCTCTATCGCTTCCTCTGACCTTCTCCAGAACTACCGGCACCCGGACGCCGTTAAATTCTTCAATGCCATACCTTACCCTTTGATTCCTCGAGAATTCCTGCGGTTGGAAGTGCTTACTGCTGAAGACCGGGTGTGCCGTGTTGCAAAAAAAAAAAGTTAGACAAATCCTAAACAATGCATTGCATTCTAAACATCCATCACCGGAAACCTCGCCCTCTTTAAGCAAGCTAAAGCTTATGTGCGTCAGTTTCAAAAGGAATCCTGGGTAAAATATATCTCCAAAATAATAGCCTCTACTTCTAGTAAGGAGCCATGGTTATTTATAATAATCAGTCAATTTCCTGCCTATCCATTAATAACAGCATTATATCCAATACAACAGAAATCACAAATAGTATTGGTGAAACTCTTGCTTCCATCTCATGCAGTACCGGCCAATCAAATTCTTTCCTTCTATGTAAGATGTTTGATATTTAGCTCATGATTTGATACAGGAATGCCCCCACCCTGAAATTAAATTCTGGCAACCCTACAGTTGCCTGTGAGCTCATTTTCGCCTTCTTGCACGGTAGCGATCCTGTCTCCTCCGGATGACCTGCTCCGAGGAGTGATCTCTATCGCTTCCTCTGACCTTCTCCAGAACTACCGGCACCCGTACGCCGTTCACTTCTTCAATGCCATACCTTAGCCTTTGATTCCTCGAGAATTCCTGCAGTCGGAAGCGCTTACTGCTGCAGACCGGGGGTGCCGTGTTGGAAAAAAAAAAAAAAAAGATGTTAGACAAATTCTAAACAATGCATTACATTCTAAACATCCATCACCGAAAACCTTGCCCTCTTTAAGCAAGCTAAAGCTTATGTGCGTCAGTTTCAAAAGGAATCCTGGGTAAAATATATCTCCAAAATAACAGCCTCTATTTCTAGTAAGGAGCCATGGTTATTTATAATAATCAGTCAATTTCTTGCCTATCCATTAATAACAGCCAAACAGGATTATCATCTACTCAGACTCCCTCAGCGTCCTAGAAAATCTGAAATCGGGTTCCATTACTCATAGCTATATTACCAAAGTGCTACGCATACATGAACAGCTTACAAATTGTGGGTACAGCATTATCCTCTGTTGGGTGCCCAGTCATATTCGGATACCGGGCAATGAAAAGCTGGACACATTAGCCAGGCACGCTACAATCCCATACACTGGCTATCTTGGATACAATGATATAAAGTCTGGCATTTCTAGTTTAGTAAAAAGCAGTTGGATCAATCAGTGGGAAAGTGAAACTGAAAATAAACCCGACCTGCTCTCACTCCTTGGCCATCCCTTTCATACCGAAAGCATGATGTCCTCTTGAGTCGTCAGCGCATTGGTCACATAAGGCTGACCCATAGACACCTTCTGGGTGAACCTGCTCCGGAGTGCTCATATTGTCATACTCACCTCACCGTTCGTCACATTTTAACCTCTTGTACAGCTTTTAATATTTTTTACCAAACCTATTTTAAGTGTACTCATCCCAATCTTGACGATATATTGGGAAAACCCCACATTATAATCTCTTTTCTTTTCTGCAGTGTATTAATTTTCTTCGTCTGTTGTAAAGTATGTGTTCCTAACTGGTATCTGGATGGGGTTTCTTATCTACATTTTATCTCTCTACAATTCGCTTTTACTGTTTTAGATTTCATGGATTTTGTGCTCTACTTACTTTATACTAAACCTTGGTTTTAATCATTTACACATAGTCTGGCGCAGTATGTCCTTTTTGGACCTTGTGCCGTTAAACTTACACCAACCAACCAACCATTAATAACAGCATTATATCCAATACAACAGAAATCACAAATAGTATTGGTGAAACTCTTGCTTCCATCTCATGCAGTACCGGCTAATCAAATTCTTTCCTTCTATGTAAGATGTTTGATATTTAGCTCACGATTTGATACAAGAATGCCCCCACCCTGATATTAAATTCTGGCAACCGTACAGTTGCCTGTGAGCTCATTTTCGCCTTCTTGCACGGTAGCGATCCTGCCTCCTCCGGATGTCCTGCTCCGAGGAGTCATCTCTATCGCTTCCTCTGACCTTCTCCAGAACTACCGGCACCCGGACGCCGTTAAATTCTTCAATGCCATACCTTACCCTTTGATTCCTCGAGAATTCCTGCGGTTGGAAGTGCTTACTGCTGAAGACCGGGTGTGCCGTGTTGCAAAAAAAAAAAGTTAGACAAATCCTAAACAATGCATTGCATTCTAAACATCCATCACCGGAAACCTCGCCCTCTTTAAGCAAGCTAAAGCTTATGTGCGTCAGTTTCAAAAGGAATCCTGGGTAAAATATATCTCCAAAATAATAGCCTCTACTTCTAGTAAGGAGCCATGGTTATTTATAATAATCAGTCAATTTCCTGCCTATCCATTAATAACAGCATTATATCCAATACAACAGAAATCACAAATAGTATTGGTGAAACTCTTGCTTCCATCTCATGCAGTACCGGCCAATCAAATTCTTTCCTTCTATGTAAGATGTTTGATATTTAGCTCATGATTTGATACAGGAATGCCCCCACCCTGAAATTAAATTCTGGCAACCCTACAGTTGCCTGTGAGCTCATTTTCGCCTTCTTGCACGGTAGCGATCCTGTCTCCTCCGGATGACCTGCTCCGAGGAGTGATCTCTATCGCTTCCTCTGACCTTCTCCAGAACTACCGGCACCCGTACGCCGTTCACTTCTTCAATGCCATACCTTAGCCTTTGATTCCTCGAGAATTCCTGCAGTCGGAAGCGCTTACTGCTGCAGACCGGGGGTGCCGTGTTGGAAAAAAAAAAAAAAAAGATGTTAGACAAATTCTAAACAATGCATTACATTCTAAACATCCATCACCGAAAACCTTGCCCTCTTTAAGCAAGCTAAAGCTTATGTGCGTCAGTTTCAAAAGGAATCCTGGGTAAAATATATCTCCAAAATAACAGCCTCTATTTCTAGTAAGGAGCCATGGTTATTTATAATAATCAGTCAATTTCTTGCCTATCCATTAATAACAGCCAAACAGGATTATCATCTACTCAGACTCCCTCAGCGTCCTAGAAAATCTGAAATCGGGTTCCATTACTCATAGCTATATTACCAAAGTGCTACGCATACATGAACAGCTTACAAATTGTGGGTACAGCATTATCCTCTGTTGGGTGCCCAGTCATATTCGGATACCGGGCAATGAAAAGCTGGACACATTAGCCAGGCACGCTACAATCCCATACACTGGCTATCTTGGATACAATGATATAAAGTCTGGCATTTCTAGTTTAGTAAAAAGCAGTTGGATCAATCAGTGGGAAAGTGAAACTGAAAATAAACCCGACCTGCTTTCACTCCTTGGCCATCCCTTTCATACCGAAAGCATGATGTCCTCTTGAGTCGTCAGCGCATTGGTCACATAAGGCTGACCCATAGACACCTTCTGGGTGAACCTGCTCCGGAGTGCTCATATTGTCATACTCACCTCACCGTTCGTCACATTTTAACCTCTTGTACAGCTTTTAATATTTTTTACCAAACCTATTTTAAGTGTACTCATCCCAATCTTGACGATATATTGGGAAAACCCCACATTATAATCTCTTTTCTTTTCTGCAGTGTATTAATTTTCTTCGTCTGTTGTAAAGTATGTGTTCCTAACTGGTATCTGGATGGGGTTTCTTATCTACATTTTATCTCTCTACAATTCGCTTTTACTGTTTTAGATTTCATGGATTTTGTGCTTTACTTACTTTATACTAAACCTTGGTTTTAATCATTTACACATAGTCTGGCGCAGTATGTCCTTTTTGGACCTTGTGCCGTTAAACTTACACCAACCAACCAACCATTAATAACAGCATTATATCCAATACAACAGAAATCACAAATAGTATTGGTGAAACTCTTGCTTCCATCTCATGGAGTACCGGCCGATCAAATTCTTTCCTTCTATGTAAGATGTTTGATATTTAGCTCACGATTTGATACAGGAATGCCCACACCCTGAAATTAAATTCTGGCAACCCTACAGTTGTCTGTGAGCTCATTTTCGCCTTCTTGCACGGTAGCGATCCGGCCTCCTCCGGATGTCCTGCTCCGAGGAGTCATCTCTATCGCTTCCTCTGACCTTCTCCAGAACTACCGGAACCCGGACGCCGTTAAATTCTTCAATGCCATACCTTACCCTTTGATTCCTCGAGAATTCCTGCGGTCGGAAGCGCTTACTGCCGCAGACCGGGTGTGCCATGTTGAAAAAAAAAAAAAAAAAAGAAGTTAGACAAATTCTAAACAATGCATTGCGTTGTGTTCTAAAATGAAACGGCAAGATACGAAGTAAAAAAAAAATGAACCCCAGACCATAGTCGGAATTAACTCAGCTGAAAAGGAAATAGGTATGTGTAACATGCATAAATAATAATGAGACATATTTGCAAGAAAATTACACTTTTATTCAAAATTAAATGATTTGCTACTTAAACTATAACATTCTTATACAGGAATGCCCCCACCCTGATATTAAATTCTGGCAACCCTACAGTTGCCTGTGAGCTCATTTTCGCATTCTTGCACGGTAGCGATCCTGTCTCCTCCGGATGACCTGCTCCGAGGAGTGATCTCTATCGCTTCCTCTGACCTTCTCCAGAACTACCGGCACCCGGATGCCATTCACTTCTTCAATGCCATACCTTACCCTTTGATTCCTCGAGAATTCCTGCGGTCGAAAACGCTTACTGCCGAAGACTGGGTGTGCCGTGTTGCAACAAGAAAAAAAGAAAAGAAGAAGTTAGACAAATTCTAAACAATGCATTGCGTTGTGTTCTAAAATGAAACGGCAAGGTACGAGGTTAAAAAAATGAACCCCAGACCATAGTCGGAATTAACTCAGCTGAAAAGGAAAATGTGTATCATGCATAATGGTGTGTGTGACATGTATAAACAATAATGGGACATATTTGCAAGAAAATTACACTTTTATTTAAAATTAGATGATTTGCTACTAAAACTTAAACTATAACATTTTTATCACAGTTGATCACTCTCTTTCAAAATAAACAGATTGCACGTGAAATTACAGAATAATGAACGCCGAAGAAAAGAGCAACATCTGTGATCGACTGTCCTGCTTCAATGCGCCCCACAGCACAGCAGCGCTCAGAATCTTCCATTCGTCTTCTGGAAGTCATAGAAACACGTATGTCTTGAAAACAAATTGTATGAAAGTTTTAAACACCTATCAGCACTTAAAATCAACTTCTGTAACCCTTCATAAAGCTGGCATCTTATAAGACTGCCCTTTTTGCATATTTCTTGACATGAAAGCGCGATTGGCTGTTACCTAACATATTTGCATACTTCCTTCTACCTCTGCAGTGAATTGCATCCTCTTCCAATTCCGATTGGCTTCCAGAAATTAGCATTTTCCTTTTCGTGCTTAACTTTTGCAAGTGAGTGTATATCACCGATATCGAATGCTTGGCCAGGCTCATTATTAAATAAGGAGTATGTGGCAGATATATGCTTAGGGGCAGGCATCTCCTTACTCATGAAGTTCTTCTTTCCCTTGCTCTTATCTCGGCCACCACTTGCAGCTGGATTTTGGTCCTTTGATAAGGGTACAAAATGCTGAAACACTTGTCCCATGACTCATTACAAATCCTCTTGCAATTATACAATAGAATCTGGAATGAACAAACCTTTCCTTCCTCCAGGAGAAATGCAATAGTTATTCCCTTTCCTAAACCCGGGAAAGATACTTCTAACCCTAGTAATTACCGTCCCATAGCCCTTACTATACTTCGCTCGCACTTTACCTGATAGCGTTGGGAAAGCTACAGCGGCCGCTTTACAGCTCGTATATGGGCCGTAACGCATGTATCACTCCGAGAATTCTCTCTTACTTTCTCTGCGTACCACAGCTGGCTGTTACTCCATTACTTGGCGCAGAACAGCTCCCTTCCACTATAGGGGGCCACCTCCGCTCTTGCGACCTTCTTTCTCCCCTACTCGCGACAATTCGTTGGGCTGTCTTCGAAAGTTTTGTACGGTACCGCTAATATGAGCACTATTAGCGGTACCGTACAAAACTTTCGAAGATTTAAAACTAATAAATTTAAACTTTAAATACGCCATTACTTACCTATTTTTACGATATTTGAATGTGCGGAAGATTATTTTAAAAGTATGTTGCTTCCACAAGTTTGGCATTCCTTGTCTATTCAGGTTTTTGTGCTATATTTTACGCTGAACGTAAATTTCGATAGAATAGCTAAATTTTCATCTAACTGAAGTTCTTCCATTGATGTTCCAGTTCACGTTAATTAACACGTTATTCTTCCCATAACATTTTACAAATCGGAAATCAGGTTCTTTGACATGCACAGACCATTAAGCCCAAGAAAATTACTTCTTATAAGCTATCAAAAACTGACGGCTAAAAGAAATTCAAAACTCAAAAGTACGCAAGAATGTACTTAAAAAGGAAACTTTCTTTTTCAAACAGTATGTATGTATGTATAGTATATGCGTGCAAAAACCTGCCTTAACTGAAGCCTTTATTAATCAAAATCTTGTTAGCGGAACTATTACTGAAATTGAACCCCTATTCAATAGCAAACTCTCTTTAGCGGTAAATTTTTTCAGTCTCTTTTGAAGCCATTTAAAACAGACTTTACTACTGTATATGCATGTGAGTAATATTTCATATTTAACAACACTATATTCCAAGCTTCACTGAAAAGGGGATCAACCAGGCACGTATCCAGAAAAACATTTCGGAGGGGGTACAAACGGTAAAAAAAAATTTCAGAATTTTTCACGAAAAGATTATGACATTATCATTTTCGTAAAGAAAATCAAAATTTTGTAAACCCCCACTACCCTTAAATACATCCTTGAGGCCAACACTGTGAGATAAGACAACATAAATTTAATGTTCCTGATCATCGCATATAGAAGGCGAAAGCCTTCTTTTGCGAATGCAATTCTCTGAATTTGAATACAATTCTCCGACAGCCAGAAAGCAAACCAACAGCAAGCAAATACATGGCTCCACAATTAAAATTAGTGATAAAGGAAAAGGTAATATACTGGCCCTAAAGCAAGCTCAATAATGTTTAAATAGCAAGAGGGCATGCAATGCCTCAGAATCAGATTGTTGTGTTGTGTGCAGTAAGGCAAACCTGCACGAGGGGTATTTGCCAAGGATGGGTAGTACCTTGGTCAGAGGACTTTCTAAGGGGTTCTTACGCGTATGCACGTTACATCTGGAGAAAACAGACCTTGCACATTCGCCACGTATACATAATAATCTTTTAGCGGGCTGGATTCGAATCCAACACCCTGCCAAATGAAATAAATGATTGCGCATGTTATATACGTTGGGTATGTATATCGAAAATGTAAAGAATGTAATGTGATTTTCTGTCTATAATTTTAAAAGCCCCGTAGGGGGCTTTTATAGCCCCGAAAAGGACTCTTTGTAGCCCTGAAAAGGACTGTTTGTAGTCCTGAGAAGGACTGTTATTCCTCTATATGTTCAACTCCGCTAAGGTTACCATCGTCATCAGTGTACAACTCAGTATCCTCAGATGAATCCAAAACGCTGAATTGGATTGTTTCAACTGTGTTTTCAGCCAGACCATCCAACTCCCACATTCTTTTTTCACGTGCTCAACGCAGTTAAACCAAGAAGCTTTTTCTATTCCTTCAGCAGTTAGCTTCATAATTTCGTCCATTTTAAATGTCCGATTCTCTGCTGAAACATGGCCTTTAACCTGGCTCCACACAAGCTCAATTGGATTTAACTCGCAATGATATGGGGGCAAACGAAGTACTGTGTGTCCATGAAATGCAGCTATTTTGTCAATTTTGTAACTTTCGTATAATTTTTTGTGATCCTTGACAATGCTAAGCAGTTCTGCCTTTAGCATGTCATCACTCCAGAGTATGTTTTTTTGTGTGAGCCATGCTTGTATATCTACTTTCTTGGTAGCACTTGATGGAATTTGCTCTACATGAATTGAATGATATGGAGCATTATCCATAACAATTATACTTCGGGGCTGGAGTTCAGGCAGAAGTTTTTTTTTCAAACCATTCTTCATAATGGGAACCATTCATTTCATTATG
Organism: Cheiracanthium punctorium; assembly: GCA_038373885.1. Taxonomy (NCBI): domain Eukaryota; kingdom Metazoa; phylum Arthropoda; class Arachnida; order Araneae; family Cheiracanthiidae; genus Cheiracanthium; species Cheiracanthium punctorium. The sequence goes on from JAWZYV010015433.1 coordinate 88,840, forward strand.
ATAGTCTCCAGAATTTTTCTTGGCTTTAAAAATTTCTACGGATCCTTTAATAAACCCGTCTTCATTTCCAGCCCCTATTATAATTAATCTCGCCCCTTTACCTGACGGTGCTTTTAGTCCAGTTGACAGACCATTTAAAAAGGCATGTCTCTTGGATTTCACACTTGAGTCTTGCCACACACGTTCCTTGGTGTACCCTGCATTTACCCACGTTTCATCTGTATAGTAAATTTTTCGGCCTTCGGAACGGTAACGTAGCATTGTTCTCAAATACTGATGACGCCATTGCAGTATATCATCACGTTCTATCAGCATCGAAGAACGGCTTCTCTTTTTATATTCAAATCCCAAATCTTTCATCAAGCTCCTGACGCATGTGATTCGGAGATTTGGAAGATCTTCATCTTCGTTTATAGCGGCCATTACTTTTTGGGCTGTGGGTATCTCATTTTTGAAAAAAAAAGAATGCACTTTTCTACGAATTGCAGTTTTTGTGAAATCATCATAAATTTGAAGCCTTCGTCGTGTAGCCACTTTTAAAGGCCGCTTTTTCCCGGGAGTAGATAGAGTCCCGCTCTTCCTTATTTCTGTTTTCATTCGGTAAATACTAACCGACGAAACACCAGTTAATTCAGAACAGAGTTGAACAATTTCATTTTCTGATTTTGACTGATGTTGCTCTCTGAGTTTAGTGTACACATTTAAGACAATAACCTTAGCAGAGCTCCTTAAGGGTTTTCCAGCTTTATGAGGCTGGAAAGTGAAAGAAAACGAATTTGCAGAGGAAGCCATTACGAAAATATAAGGAAAACGACGACAATAAGAAATCACTGCTCAGCTCGGAGACAGGAGAAAAGATAAGAATGTGGGATTGCGCGGGGGTGGTGGGAGCATTTTGGAGGAACAGGGGGTTACCAGGTCATTGTGAAAACCAGCGGTCAAGACTGAATTTTTCCGCCAAGAGTGTGAAAGTTCTAATTGGTGGAATGCGTTGAATGGGGATGTACGAGCGGTTTATTGTTAACTCCTGAAAATTGCAAATTTTTCTATACTAACTGCTCATACAAGCAGTAGCTTGTAAAATTGAGAATCATTTGAAGGATTTTAGACAAAAAAATTGAAAACTAATGTTTTAAAATCCGCAAAAATGTGCGAACTATATATTTTTGCGGATTCACACTTCATTCTACCTTTGGTAATGCTATCAGGATAAGTGCGAGCGAAGTATAGTTGTCTGTGCAAACTAATGGAAAAAATGGTTAATGCTCGCCTTGTTTACATTCTAGAGACTGGGGACCATATACATCCCTTTCAAAGTGGCTTCCGCAAAGGCAGGTCCACAATTGACAATATTTTAAATCTAGAGACGCAAATTCGGAATGCCTTCCTTAGAAAGAATCACCTAGTGTCCGTTTTCTTCGACATTGAAAAGGCATATGACCGCACATGGAAGTACGGCATACTCCAAGACCTCTATAATATAGGCTTTCGTGGCAATCTACCAACTTTTATAAAAAACTTTTTATCCCTCAGAAACTTCCGTGTCAGCATCAATGGTACTCTATCTGATAATTTCATCCAAGACTAGGGTGTTCCTCAGGGCTCCGTACTTAGCGTCACCCTCTTCTCAATTAAAATCACCCCCTTTAATCCAACCTTGCATTTATATACATACTACTATCATTGAAAATTATACAAACTTCATAAATGATGAATATATAGAAGGAAAAGAAAGAAAAAGTAATTGATCATTATGGGGGTATTCAATATTGAAAGTATAATACGCTGCAAACATCATTGATGCAGCAGCAACAAAATTTTTTGTCTGCATTCCTGGAACCTTGTCCATGAAAATGATGAATTTGCTTGCTAAAAAAATTAAACCAATTGTATGAAATAAATGTTTAATTAAAATTAATGTTTTGTTAGGACAAATACAATAAATTTTTTCTGAAATTTTTAAATCTGAAAGTGAATAAACAAATACATAAATATACAAGTTTATTTTCCAAATTAATAACTACCAAGTTTGGGCTGATTGGTCCTTATAAGCTACAAATAACTTGTTAATAGTTCACAGGGAAACAATCACATTTACTTATACTCCCTCTGTATATCAGCTGAACTTGTTTGTACCTTTTGAGTGCTAAACCCCTACCACGATGACACTATACAGAATTTGTGCTTCAAAATGTATGGTAACAAGGTACTATGAATTAAGTGTTATACTCATTTATTTTACTAAACATACAGTCATCAGCTGTTATGTAGGTTTTAAGCTCATACAACACAACTATATTACTTAAACGATATAAAAAGTAAGGATCAAATTTAACTCGTCAAATAAATTACTTTGGCAATCTAAATAATAATCCATCTTTTTTTAAGGAATGTAAAAGAGCTGCTAAATAATATTTTAATAAGTAGTTTTGTACTTAAAAAATGTCTGTGTTTACAGCAAAGCTACTCGAGGGCTATCTGCCTGAAGGGGATGCCCTGGGCGAAGGACATCAATGGCTTCTATAATATTACAGGGCTCCCACTAAATTTTCTTTCTAGAAAAGTGGAAAATGAAGCATTTCTGATGAAAATGGGAAGTGGAGAACTATTTTTCAAAGTTTTACAGAAGACTGATACTACATGTCACTACATTTTTAATTAGTTTGTTCTAAATTTTTCTTAGATTAAGGATTCCTCATTTTTGCAAAGTTATACATAAAGTACTTGTGAACAATAGCCAAGTGAACAGTTCACATGGTTCCCTCCATAGTATTAAGATTTTTATCCTTATGCTATTTTAAGTTCTAAAAAATCTGTATGCATTTAAATTTATTATTACTTAATTTTCTATAATCATTTTATGAAGTGTTAATGAATTTTTCTTTAAAAAGAAAAAAAAATTACTAAATGGTTTGTCAGCAGTTTTGTGTTTTATAATGTTTATAAGAAGTTATGTATTTTATTTTACTTAAAAATTTCAAAATTGTTTTTAAAATATTTTAGAAATGATTTTAAAAGTATTTTTTAAAGTGGATTTTCAAAGTATATTTTAGTAGAATTTTCTACAAAAGACTGTAGTACATTATGTTGGTCAAATCAGAAAATTATAATGTGATTGTGAAATTTTTGGGAAAAAAATAATAATAAATGTGAGACCTTCATTTTTCCTGTTAATAATGATATAATGGTTAAAAAAGATTATATTAGTGAAACTGCCTCAACCATCCATATTGGGGGTTCCCTTGCGAAAGTGATTCTATAAGTCTATGTAAAACGGATCATAATTCTATAGGACTCATAGTTCTATTGAACTATGGTCCATTTTTCTATAACTTAAACAAATCATCAATGATTTGTTTATGTTTTAACACAATTATTTTTTCTTTTTGTAACAATCTTTATATTGTAAAATTTTCACGTTTTTATTTGTAGACAAAAATTAATTTCTAGGTAATGACAAGTGTATATTAACCTAATTAACAATAATTATACACCTTAAATCAGTTAATAAAAGTAATGATTTTTATTATTTATATTAAATTAATCTTACCTTGTTCTCCTGGAACAGTATTCCAAAATCTTGAAAATAAGCACTTAGAAGAGGGAAAATTCCAATTACTTCCGCAGTTGTATTCTTTTGCTCCTCTTTTACATTTTCTATTTCTAAAATCAATTCAGAATTTTTTTCTGTTGAAGGATTCAGGGATTTTAACTATTGAAGGGAAAATAGATTTTTTTCCCTCAGACATCTAAGTTGTTTCCAATAGAGCTACTTGATTTATGTCCTATTAAGAAATCAAAATGCTCCATTAAAATATACTCTTCAAATAGAAAGAGCCACTCATTTTTCAGATCAATTATACTCTGCTATTTATATCGTGCCGTTGAGTGACATAAGTGTTTTTCATCATTTTTTGTACTTCTTTAATTTTCTTCACCCTCTTTGAAAATTCTTTGATAAGTTCGTATTTCTGGACATTTTGCGATTGAGGTGTTTCTCCTAAAGGCAATTCATTAGGTTGCCAGTTACAACAACTGTAACTGTCTTTAATTCTCTTTTTGCATGGGGTATTCAGTGCAATATTTGTCACTATTTTATTATCAATTCAGAATTTTTTTCTGTTGAAGGATTCAGGGATTTTAACTATTGAAGGAAAAATAGATTTTTTTTCCCTCAGACATCTAAGTTGTTTCCAATAGAGCTACTTGATTTATGTCCTATTAAGAAATCAAAATGCTCCATTAAAATATACTCTTCAAATAGAAAGAGCCACTCATTTTTCAGATCAATTATACTCTTTCTGCTATTTATATCATGCCGTTGAGTGACATAAGTGTTTTTCATCATTTTTTGTACTTCTTTAATTTTCTTCACCCTCTTTGAAAATTCTTTGATAAGTTCGTATTTCTGGACATTTTGCGATTGAGGTGTTTCTCCTAAAGGCAATTCATTAGGTTGCCAGTTACAACAACCGTAACTGTCTTTAATTCTCTTTTTGCATGAGGTATTCAGTGCAATATTTGTCACTATTTTATTCTTCTTGGGAACTCGTTTTTTATATTCTGTTGCATTTTTCTAATTTCTTCATTAGTGACGTCTACCAATCAGCTATTATACCATCCTCGCATCTGTCTTGAAAGGCTGATGGATATTTATTTATTTATTTTTTGCTTTAGTCTCAAATTTCTTAACCAGGAGAAGGTGTGATATCAAAAATCCGAGTTGCTAAAACTCTGACGAGCTCACAGACTTGTTTACTGCTTGGATGCATGTTTTTGTATAGCAAGTTGATAGTTTCCCTCGAAGTAAAGTCCCACGGAATTTTTAAATTTTCAACCCAGTTGTCCGATACCTCACTAAATACACTTTTTAAATGGTGGGTTTGCACACCAGCTGGATTTGAAGCCCTAGACTCTTCCCTGTTTTTGAAATATTTAATTATAATCCTTGTTTTTATCGGATTTAGTATATATTCTAAATCTCCCTTTTCTAAAAATTTTAGATGTACTTCTTTCTCCACTCCCAAGCTTATCATTTTCTCTTCCAATTTTTTAATTTTATCTTCAGAGATATTTGGTAGCCCCCACGAATTATATGATACATCCTATCTTGTTTATTTCTTCCATTACTAAAATGGAAATTCTTTGTTTAAAAAAAAAGAAAATTAAAATAAGGTTTTCTTTTAAAAATTATCAAAATAATATTAAAATTCTCAAATATTGGCTAATGTGGTATTTTTGGCATTCAGTGAAGGTACAGGTATGAAAAAATTAAAAGATGTGAAAAAATTAAGAATGGCTCTTCATAAGCTGTATTATACATTCTGACAAATGATCAAACACAGGGAAAAGTGTCAGTTTTTTATTTTTTTTCTACAGTACTTTGCAGTATTTTCCAAAATAGATGACACACCTGCCCATTTTGCAAGTCGAATACTATTAAGTTTTTGTTATTGGCATGGCCCGGAAGAGGCTAGCCTGTTCTCGCGAGGTAGCGAATACCTGTCACAATGTATCGAAGTGCTTTGCACGCCTTGATTTTATCCGACTTTAGTTTTGCATCCAATTTATTATATATTAGTGTTCCTTTTTCTAAAGATAAAAGTTGTGCTTGGATATTTTTGTGATGGAAACTTTTTTCATGTTTCTTTAGTTCTCAAGAGCCCTCTTCCAATTTCTAATTCTAAAATCTTCAAATGCTTCATCGTTTGAAGCAGTCGGCAATTTCTTAGACTTGCTTGAAATACAAGTGTAACAAAACAGTGCATCCTTTTCAATTTCATAATGTAACCACGGTAATTTTAAAAACCATCCATGTTGACAACTGTGGCCAGCTGAGTATCCATCCTTTTCCTGAGGAAACTTAAAATTCTTTGGAGGTATAAAATGTTCGACAAGTTTCTCATCAGGTGCGTAATTGAAACGGAAATCCTTATCAGTGCCTTATCAAGGCACTTCAAAATCAAAAATAATGCGATTAAAAAAAAAGACATTTCAAAATTTAAAATAATGCTTCATGGTAATGCGCTTCAAAAAAGACACTTCAAAATCAGAAATAATGCTTCACTGTGCTTCAAAAAAAGACACTTCAAAATCAGAGATAACGTTTCACTAATGCGCTTCTAAAAATAAAAAATAACGATTCACTTCAAAATCAACGCTTCACTGCAATGCGCTTCAAGAAAAGACACACACAAAAAAAAAAAACGCGTCTATTAGTGTATAGATTAAAAAATAATGCTTCCCTGTAATGCGCTTCTAAAAAATAATATTTCACTGCAATACTCTTCAAAAACAGAAACTTCAAAATCAAAAAGAACGCTTCACTGTAATGCACTTCAAAAAAAGACATTTCAAAATAAAAAAATAATGATTTACTGGAATGAATTTCAAAATAAGACACTTGAAATTCAAAAATAATACTTCAATTACTTCAAAAATAATACTGCAATATAATGTGCATCTCTCACAATTTCTTATATACAGTTATTTACATATATACACATTTATTTACACTATATAGATATGCAACATCCACAAATGAACTCATGTTCGTTCTTTCACCACTTCAAGGTTGATCAAACGTTTGACAAGGGAGGAAAAAAAGGAGCCCTGCTGAAAATCCCCCCCCCCCCCCCCAGGAGAGCTGTTAAAAACATTTTTGTGAACAGTGGCAATAGTGAAGAGTGAAATTTATGGAAATAATGTTTTATCTTTCAATGTTTTCTTTTAAAAACAAATCTATATTTATTTAGAATGATAATACCTGATAACTTTTAGGATTTCTTTTTAATTGCCATCACACAAATCACGTTCTGTTATAACTATATTGAAATCAGCTTTCAGTATTCTTTAAATAAAAAGAACTTTTCTCTATACTGAATCTTTTTTTAAAGAGTGGTTCCTGCGGTTAGTCGCCCATCTTTCTAAATCCTTCTTTTCTGCAATAACATTCATACTAATGCATAATAATAGGGAGGGGAAAACGCGTTGCCAGAATAGGGAGGACACTTGTAAAAACTATATCTACCGTAAATAAATAAGTATCCACACTGTATGGATACGAGAGGTATTATCTATTTTCATCCGTCTGAAAATTCGAAGTCGGATAACATTAGAAATGTTCCAGTCGCCGTCCGCTTGCAAACACAGCAGCATGAAAGCCCATGTGATTGATTGTAGGGTGGTGCTCGTGGTGGTGCACAAGTCGGGAGTTCTGCTCCCCAAAGTATATTATTTTTAAATGTTGAACCTCTTCTATGGAACATTTTTTCAGGGGAGCTATTAGGGAGGCAAAGTCCCCCCTGCCCATAGGTATGAGTGTCCATACACGACAGGATCCTGTGATCAGTTGCGCATGCATAGTACTTAATTTTAAGGCGGTTGGGGGGGGGGGAGATAATCCTTAAGTTAAAAGCTACATATGTATGCAGAGAGCTGAAGCCTCCAACTTCCTGTGTGCGCCACTGTCTGTGATATTGATATTTCTCATCAGAAATATTTTTGGGTTGACTTGCGGGGAGCTCAGAATATTTCAGAGCTTTACTCATCTATGACCATGAGTGCTATTTCCTAGCCTGGGCACTTTTTTTTACTTTACACCCTGCCGGGCCAACTAACCTTTTGGTTGAACTTTGCATGAACCGGCAGGGAGACTGGGCTCTTCGTCTACAGCAGTAAAATTTCTCGCGAGGACAAGTTTGGTACCAGCTGACGTTTTTCGTTCCAGAAGGTGTGTTAGTAGGGATCACCATTTCACTGGCTAAGTCCTTGCATGGATTTCCCTCAAGCTCATTGTAGCTTCTGCCATTGCAGAAAGAAAAAACAAATCTAATGAGATTTGATTAAATGCAAGGGGGATATTTTCCCCACTGTTTCCTCTGCTCTTCCAAGTGTATTTTTCCCCTCAGGGGGAAAACCTTCTTTAGGTTTTCACGGGTGTCGCAATCCCGGGGCCCCAGCGATCCTTCGCTCCTCTGTTTTTTTACCTTCCTCTCTCCTTCTTCTGTCTCCTTCCCCTTCTCCCTCGATGTGGTTTCTTCTCTTGAAGTGCCCCTCAGGGGGAAGACCTACTCTAGGTCTTTACGGGTGTCGCAATCCCGGGGCCCTAGCGATCTTTCGCTCCTCTTTGTTCTACCCTCCTCTCCTCTTAGCTGTCTCCTTCCTTTTCCCCCTCAGTGTAGTTTCCTCTTTGGAGGTGAGGGCCCCCCCTTAGAAGCTGCGGTCGCCCTGTGCCGTCAGCTTCTATTGGCGGAAAACTACCCACGTGTTAGCCGTGCGTGGAGACCCGTGTCCCCGGAAATGGGGAACCTGGTAATTGAGGGGTGTTCCCGTAGGGGAAATCATCTGAATGGCATTTCCATTGGGACGGGATCAACCTCAACACATTACTTTGGCCTCGGCTTCGGGTAAACGGGAGGTACACAGCGTTCCCCTGTGTATCAACCGGCTGGTGGTACTGACTTGTTCAACTGCTAGGGATCAAGCAATCGGTCTTCTGCTGGGCACGTCGTTAAGGGTGGACGCTGCTTACAGGGATGTACTGTGCGCGTATAGACCCGGCTAGCACTGGTGCAAGTATAAGCATCCCCTTGTTGGGCTCCGTGGTGGGTGGTGCGGCCGGGTCCGAACATCTTTTCTCCAACATGGCTACGAAATTTTCTTCTTCTCCCAATCTACCATCTGAGACAACTATTCTGCAATCAATAAACAAAGAAAACATGGATTCTCAATTTACTAATACAAATGCTCGATTCTTCATCATTCACATAGTTGAAGGTACCTTTCATGAAATATCACCATTCCTTATCCACAAATGTATCACATCCAATGTAGGCGAAGTTAAAAAAGTAAAAAAATTAAGATCTGGAGACCTCCTGGTAGAAGTATCAAACCTTAGACAAGCCTCAAAAATAATGAAAATAAAGAACTTTGGACTAAAATCTGTCACAGTGTCACCCCATACATCCTTAAATACATCCAGAGGAGTCATATCAGAACCCGAACTTTTACACTGCTCTGAATCCGAAATATTAGAAAACCTGAGAGACGAAGGTGTATGCGCAGTTCGTCGAATCACTATTCGTCGCAATAACCAACTCATTAACACTAAACACATAGTCTTAACTTTCCAGTCTCCTACAATTCCATCCCATATCAAAGCGGGCTATCTATTATGCCCTGTTAGACCTTACGTATCAAATCCAATCCGTTGCTTCCAGTGTCAAAAGTTCGGCCATACTAAAACTTCCTGTTAGTGATTATTATTTGGGAAAAATAGTTTAAAAAATAATAACCTAATATTTTACTAGAAAATCACTTTTTTATTTCAGTTTTGTATGCGGTACACTGGGCCTTAGCTATACTTTTTTGGTATTTATTTTGAAATTTTAGTATTCAAATCATTTCTTGATAGGACGAACTCCAACACACAGTCATTTTTTCCGGGTCAAAACTCTTTGCTAACTATTTTTTGTTAATTTTCTAAAATAAACAAAACCACATTCGAAAGATGACTGTTTAAATTTCAATCAGTTTTGGCAATAATATGAACAGTAAGTACATCTACACGCAACAGCCTGAATTATATCGTTGCTATCTATGTATAAATACTCTTAAAAACCGACAGATGTCTATACTAGTATTTTATAGACGTAGAAGAATAATTAAAGTGGTTGTTCCACATATGGTACCAGGAGCCTTGCTTTGACTTAGGAGCTTTTTAAAACATCATGACATGTATTTGAAATAGATTTATTAGGTTTAAAAAAATTAAAAAAAAGGAAAAAAAAATATTTTCAACAACAATTTTTTTTTTTCTTTTTTCATGTCGTGAGGAAAAGTGGGACCCCCTTTTTAAATTTTTAAAAATGTCTTGCTTTTCCTTTTATTTTTTAAAATTGCCAGAATTAGAGTGATCGACAAAAACCCGAACATTTTTTTTTTATTACTGAATTAATCGGGACAAATATGTACGTAAATTTAACCGAAAATTTTTTCAGTTCTAAAGGGGGAAAATTCGTCTTAAGGGGGGAAAAAAGAATTTTTTTTTCGTTTCTAAGGAAATAAAATTTTTCTTGGGACTAATGCAAAAAGAAAGAAAAAAAAAAACGTGAGTGTTTAATGTATTTTACAAGGAATTAGCACATTTAAACGTTTCACTCATTTATACTCTCAAGTGGTTCCTGTTCAGATTTTTAACTAAAATCAGTAATGTTCTTTAAAATGGGCCAATATAAAACTATGGGTAATCTGAACCTGTAACAAGGGCAGAATGTTCCTTTGAAAATGGAAATTGGTACTCGGAAAGGTGTGTTCCTTCTCCCCCTCCCCCCCAATCCTGTCACGTAAAATTCCCAGTCTTCGCCAGTCCGATAGTATTACGAAATGTTCCTGTTGTTATCCGCTGTGTCCTTTCTGCGCTTTGAAAAGCCCTGCATAGCGCACATGCATGCTGACGCCGATCTCTCCGGCTCATTGTTCCCACGGGCAGTTTGCTCTCAGACCTCAGTATAAATAAACAAACATCTCACTTTCTCCATTTCCATCAATGGTCAGCAAGGTAAAGAGAGGAAATTTGTAATTGTTTAATTTGTATGTGACATCAAAAAGGATAACTTTAGGGAATTTATCGAAAAGGAATCGCATTCCTTCATCCTGAAAATATATCCGTATGAGTTCTTTTGTTTCTTCCTCATAAGCAATCTTGACAACAGCGACGGGAATTTTTTTCATTTCTTCTGCTAATTTTTCTAGGTCACTTTGTTGGGGCTTTTTTGAATTGATTGTAATTTTGTACCCAAGTTATGAAGGTGTTTTCAAAGTACAGGCTTTCTGCCTCTTTGAGACATCAAATGTCATTGCAATTTCTTTTTATTTCTGCCCATTCGTATAACAAGTTCTGCTTCTTTTTTTCTTCTTCGTTTAAGTGCATTTTTCGGGAAGATGAAGAAAAGTTTCTTTTGAAAGAAGATTTATAGTATGGTCTAGATTGGCCTCCTTCACCTGTGGAGTACACCCATTGCCGTCTCCAGGAGAAAGCCAATGGACTGGTTTTTGACGTCACAGGCAGGAGGCCAGGAAATCTTCACCTGTAGATTCCAGCTATCGGCTGAGCTGTTAATCGCAGCTAAGAACTGCTTACTCTTAAAGAAATTTTCTTTGCGTGCTTCAATAAGATCTATTTTAATAAAATGATAACTTTAGTATAACTGTTTTA
>JAWZYV010015434.1:0-39874 GCA_038373885.1 Cheiracanthium punctorium
CTTCGTTCAGGAGAATGGCTTTGCACTTCTGAGTATCCTTGGTGTGGTAGATTTAGCCAGCTTGAATTACAAAAGACATTGTCACGGAGTTAAAGCTATACATCAGTCAATAGTATTGAGGGCACAAAACCCCAAGTGGGGTCGAGACAATCACAGAGAAAAGGTCTTAGAAGCGAACAGTGTGCAGGATGAAGGAGATTTTATACAACCCATAGTTCAATGTATTAATAAAATGGACGTTACTGTTTTTGAAAAATTCGATCTTTCGTCAGCGTCGTACCGCCCATTGACGCTTGCGTAAATTGATTGCTGAAAGATTCTGATTGGTCCTAATTCAACCAAACATTTTTGTTAATTTAAAAAGTATTTTGTTAATCGATTTGGTTGAATCAAACAAATTTTGTCAAATCAACAAAACAAAGTTACCATACTGTAACCAAACAAATTTTGTTAAATTCAACAAAACACTTTTTAACGTGAAGTTTTGGACAATACTAAGGGTTGTCCTGAAAACATAGAAGCAGCATATGTATACTAGCTGAAGTACCCGTCTTGACTAGTTAGTATGCAATGCAGATTTCCAAAAAGCCTAAATTTTTGCCAGCATTGTTAGTAACTTAAAGAATGGAAATAGCATATCGGGTAAAGTATAGAAAGCAAAGTTATAAATTCTGTGTATTGTTAAAATATTACAGGCTAGAGTAACTAAGTGCTGAGTGAAATTGTCGATAGAGAAAAAATTTTATTTTCAAAATCAGCGTTCTGTTTCAGTGGAATGAACATTTAAAGTCAAGAGGTTATTCCTCGCCTGTAGCTAAATGTTGTTGATTCTCTGTGGATATCGTAATATTATGCCTCTATAAAATTTCGCGTAATTTCCACAAAATCTAAAACAGCAAATAAACATAAAAAATCCACGAAATTTATTTTGTTCAATAGCCTCGATCTTCCCTCAAAAAGAAAAAAAAAAAAAAAAAAGAAAAGAAAAGGGGGAAATGCAATTTTTTAGAAGTTTTAAAATGTATTCATTAGAAAAAAAAAACCTCGACATTTATTGTTTAAGCTGTTGATGATCATGTAACTAAATTTCATTCTATTCTATGCCATTTTTAAGGAATGCGAGAACAAACATTTACATGATTTTCAAGAAATGTCAAAATCGATCAAATATTTAAAAGAATTTTGTCACTTATAAAATAGACAGTATAAAAGTAAAATAAAATGCGTGCAATTTTTCAGTGAAGATAAATTATTAAAATAACTGTGCTATATAATAGGAAGCGATTTCGGTGGATAGTGGTTAGGTGGTGGGGCCTGGCTCCTCTGGCCCCTAATGATGAGCCGCCACTGGCACTATGTAAGCATCAGCAAAAGCTTATCGTCGGAGGTTCACCGATTTTTATTTCCAATCCGGCTCCAAACAATGAGCTAGAAATATCATCTTCTAAGTCTTAAACCATCTCCAAAAAAATATCGCGAAATAGCTTGACAAGAAAACCCATACGAAGTGTTTGTTTGAAGAAAGAGTAACTCTACGCAACCAGCGGGAATGCAAATGAGAATGTGTCTTTAAAAGCTGCGCAGCGATAGAACACGCCAACCATCAAGTACAATGGTTTCGTTGTGACCCCCCCCCCTAAGTTTAACATTTTCACTGTCAGTTGCAAAAATACACCCCCACAACATATAGCCTTACCCAATTTTCATATCTCCATTTCACAATTGAAATTTTTTATTTCTATGACATGCTAAAGCACGACAAAATCAAGCTTAAATCTTATTTTTTATACCTATATTTAAGAACTTTCATTTATTCTCAAAATTAATATTGGAATTTAATTCATCCATGAAGGTGTAAAAGGCTGGAGAATGTAATAAAAATGGTTGCCGTTATCGGATTATAACTGGACAAATGATGTCACAGCGAATTACGCGGCCACGATTTGCGCAGTTTGCATTCAGGGGTCATAAAAAAGAAAAAACTATGTCCATACATGACCTCTAGGGGCAGGTCTGTTCAACCGATGATGAAATTACAGAGATAGTTATTCAGAAGTACAAGCACAAGATACAGCTTTGCGAACGGGGGAAAAGAACGCACAGAGAGAATTTGCATTAGAAACAGATAAGACACCAATAATACAGATTGGGGAAAAGAAAACTTTTATTCTGACTACAAATTTTTCACATGGGTGCCATCACAGGCAATAACGCATTGGGTGCGGGAGACTGTGAACAACAATGCTGAACGTAGCATAAGGATGTTTGCAATCTCACGTTTGACAGATTCTTTCAAATCCGGCAAAGTTTGCGGATTGCACATGTAAGATCCAGTTTTGAGATATTATCAGAACCCGGAATCCATAGGAGTGAGGCCAGGGGATTACGGAGGTCACGGGAATGGAAATAAATTGCGGTGACCGCTCCACCGCACTTCTTATTCACCCACTGTGAGCACCAATTTGATGCCATTTTATCTCGTGTCCAATGTTACATATCAATAACTATACCTCTGAAATTTCATCTCGAACGGTTGAACAGACCAACCCCTAAAAGGTCCACATACCAGGAAATATTTTTTTTAATGCCCACCCTGTATATCGACGATATTATTTAACGGTATCGTTACCACTCTGCGTCGTTAAAATAAAGATGCGGGTCAGTCGAGTTTATCATGCTAGAGTGAGACCAATATTTCGTGTACTTATCGATTTGCAGCTCAGTATCATTTAACGAATTTATTATATTACTCCGTCATTGTGAACTGAACTTGGTATACCAGAAGTTACTGGAACTGTACTCACAGTGCATTTTCCGCATTAGTACACTGTTAAAAGAAATAGTTCAACATTTCAACATAAAATGGTGCTACATTAGAAGCAACCTTTCTATGAAGAAACTGCTCCATAAATGGGTGCTTATACTGATCAATGAATCCCTATCATAACCTTTCTCCATAGGAAGGTTGCAGCTAATTTAGTGTCATTTTATGGTGAAATGCTGAACTACTTCTATTAACAGTGTATTGTTAAATTCTTTCAGGTCTTGTCACCCCTCTTCTGGTTTCAAAAACTACTTACCTCTCACGTGCACGTACACGGATTCCTCATCTATCTGAGGATAACTCGGGTCGATGGTGTTTTCAGCTCTGCAAGTGAAGAGTCCGCCATCCTGCACTGTCATGTTTCTGAATATCAGCGTGGAAGACGATCTGGTTATGCCGTGTAGTGTTACTCTTTTATCCTTCGTACTCACGTAGGATGCCAAAAGATTCCCTGTTGAAAGAGGTTGAAAAATATCTAACTTTAAAAAAAAAATCTCTAGTGGCAGAGAATTTGACAAGAATTTCAAAGAGAACAGAATAAAGAAATAGTCATTATCTCGCTGGGCCTCTGGAATTCTAATAGTGCTCAGCCAAAGATGATCCACGCCCTCTACAGTAAGGAATATGTAGGCATTCATATAATGTCTTTACGAATTTTAAAGGTGACTCGCTGTTCCGAGGCTAAATGTAGTCTAAGATTCGTATTCTACACATGAAATAAGTAAAATTTGCATTTTGCTGCATGTAAATCACTTAACTAGATAGCAACATACGTAGTTTTGAGTTTCTGCATTGTTTAACATAAAGTTTCCTCATTTTTTTTCCGAAATATGGGCGATATCGCTTAGCTGACTTCAGTTCCTGACGACAAATTTGGCAGTTTTTCGCCAAAATGTCGCCAAGCGTAGCGACATTTTGGACATTTGGCGCCATTTTACTACTGGGACCTGTAATATTTGTTTTCCTGCATTATCTTTACGCAATAGTAATATTACGTCACACGATCTGGAATGTTCCTGGAGAAGAAATTACTGTAACTGCTAGAAATTTTGGGGAGACTATATAAGAAGGGCAGATCGCGCCTCCCCAGTTCAGTTCTGAGTCATCGGCTGTCGCTAGCAGAAAAACGTTATTCTGCTGAGAGCCCAAACGCTCTGTATAGCGGTCCTATAAGCGACGCTTTTTCGCTTGTTTTGAGAAGCTTATTTTTGAATACTGTTTGTGAATACTTCATTGTATGTTGTATGCTGAGGAACAGATGGCAGTTTTCGGAGAATTTTCACTGAGTTTCAGCCTGTAGAGGAATTTCAATGAGGGAGAAATACAGCGTCTGAAAAAGCTTCTGAGTTAGGCTGAATGCTATGAAACGAGTTATTGCTTATTAATTTTCTGTTATATGTACACTGAAGATTGTTCGTTGAGTTTCTAGAACCCATAACATTTGTATTTTTTCCTGCCAACTGGACTGTTTACTAGAACTTTCGATATCCCTTTATTAGGCAATTTTATGTGCAGAGAGTAAAATGTACTTGGGAATTTTCTGGATCATCTTTCAGAACTAATTCATACATTTTTCCTCTACTTTTTAATATCCGATATGGAAATTAAAGAAACAAGTTTACATAAACATATCAGTTCTACAGGAAAACAAATTAATTATTTGCAAAATCAAGTCGGAAAAGTAGCCATTGCTTGTGCACACAATTAAACACAAAAATAAGCAATTAAAAGCGATGATTCTTGTGTTCATTTTCAAAGAATTATGTGAGCTTTCTTTAAAAATACGAATCAAAGGAAAGTTTATGAGCCAAATATAGCTTAGAATTTGTAAATATTTTAAAAAATACTTATCCATTATTACTGAACGAAAATCAGAAAATTCACTAATGATAATTGATTTTAGTAGTCAACATACCGTAGGTGGGAAGTATTTTCCCACCACCTTAGAAAGGGATATACACTAGACTTTTAAGCAACGAACCCGATAATTAAGCAGAGTTTTCTGGAATACTGGTGTCAGAAGGATGATTTTAATTTTTCAGTGTATGGTTTTGACGAGAGAAAAAATGGAGGTGCAACTTAAAGAGATGATGATGGTGATGGAGGACATGAAAGGCGGCTAGGAAGAGATGAAATCCGGTCAACAAGAGATGAAAACAGTACAAAAACAGAAGAAAGACGGACAAGAGAAAATCAAAGTCGACTTGGAGGAGAAAATGTAAGCCCGACAAGTTGGGATGAAAGCAGGACAAGGAAAGTTAAAAGTCGGACTTGAGAAGAAAATACAAACTAGATAAGACGAGATGAAAGCCGGATAAGAGAAAATGGAAGCTGTTTTGGGAAAATTAGAAAAATTAGAAGATAAAATAGGGAAAGCCGTGAATATTTGAAGAGAAAATAGAGAAAGCCCATGCGAAGTAAAGAGGAAATGGAGAACAGAATGTTGCTCCTAGAAAAATGTCCAGCCAAATACGAAAGAAAGAATTAAAAGAAAATATCGAAATAAACTAGAGGAAACACTTGACAGTTTAGTCATACTGAGAAAATTACCTGAAAATATCAAGAAGTCGTCTAGTCGGCCAGCCATAAAACTAATGACTTATGGCTGTAAAACTCCATGGGAAATTTATAAGACCATATTTTTAAATATTGCTAACGCTAATGGCTGGGATGATTATCAGAATGCAAACCAAATGACCGCATCTGTTAGTAAAGGTGCAATAAACATATTACAAAGTATCGGGAAGGCTAAGATGGGAGATTTTGAAGCCCTAGACAATGCCAATTAGAGCTCAAATTAGGAGAGAATTGACAAAAAAGAATACTGTTGAAAACAACTTAGATCAATAATGCAGAGACATGACGAGACATTTCAAGAACTGGGAGCGAACATAGATAGGCTGTGTCATCTAGCCTACATGGACCACCCAGGCGATCAGAGTAGCGTAGCCACGAATTTTTTTCGGGGGTGGCTGAGAATTCAAAAACCGGAATGCAATATAACGTAAAAAGAAAAAGCCTCATTTGAAAGTCTTACAGATTACTTCAGCAAATGGCAGCAGTAATGGACTATTTGTTCTAGGATATGTTAATAATTCTCTGTGGCACATGGTTATTGATACAGGAGCTAACGTAATCATAAGAACTAATTTGGCTAAGAATTTAAATTTAAAGGTTATCTGGACTCCACCCTCGCTGACCCTCCAGGCTGTAACAGGTGATAAGAGATAAGATGGGGGGAAAAGCAAACGTAGAGATCAGATTTTGAAATACCAGATATACGATCTTGCGACATTCGTCGCCAGTATTATGGACTCTTTTATTCCCGGACTAGACTTTTTGAAAATGCATAAATTTAGCCTGGACATTTAAATGATTTAAAATTCAAATTTTCTGAGTTTTTACCAATCCAAAAATTATGAATTTTCCTCGTCTTAAAAGCAGGTATCTCTCTATTCTAAATGCCGCTGCCGTAGCTGTCAAAAGTTTGTCATACTATCTCCTCCGAAACCGTGGGGTTTTGAGTTTTGACGAAGGTGTCCATGAATTCGGAAAATTTCGGGGATGCCGGTAAGCTGACTTAAATTTTGATATTCTAATTATTTTAGAAGATATTAATAAAAAACTGAAAAAAAAATGAGTATAATGGTAGACAGGTTTGGCAATTTTTGCCAGTATAAAAACATTCATGCCTTTGCAACAAAGCAATTCCAAGTATGTACAATTGCGTGAAATTGACAAGCATGAAGAAGAATTACACCAATTTTACGCCAAATTAAAAGGTATGTGAAATAAATCAGTCAAAGTGTGTTACACAAAGTTCACAATTTTCAAATAGTAAGTTCTCTTAGATAATAGGAGTTTAAAATTAGCGATTATTTGTTTTTCTAATACAAAAAAAACTAATTGTAATTGATTTAAAAAGCGCCATTTTGGCATCGTGTATGATCTGGAATAGGCTATCTCTCCAAGCAGGGTGAATCTAAATACTGCGTGCCTTCCAAAATGTTAGCACCCAGCATTTTGAAAATGAAAAATAATTCAAATACAGCTTATAGTAATGCCGGTTAAGTTCAGCTTGGGTATTTGCCACTCGTAAGAATATTTGACGGCGTTAACTATGCCATCATAGCAGTTTTAATACAGCTTGGATATTTGCTAGCGCGACGATGATATATTTCGCGGTGCTAAATAAGTCAATCTGCAAAGGATTATGTAAATGAATGACTGTTTTCACGGCAACCTTACATGAGCAACGGTTATTAGTTATGAGCATGTGTAAATCGCCAAATGATGAAAAGTCGCCATTGGTAGATATCCTAGCTTTTCCGTAGTTTTTTTTGATTAGAAAAGTGATTCATATCAAGAAAACATATGAATCACTTTTATCAGAATTAATTACTTACTATACGCATATGTAAGTCGCCAAATTATGAAAAACCGCTATGGATGGCAAATGCTCAAGGTGTTTCATAGGTTTTAGGTAATTAAAAATAATGTGAAGTTTAAATTTTTGTGTTCCAATGAACATGCAAGAACCAAGTAATACGTAGCTGGGTAACCTGATCCAATCTTTGGGTTTTGTCTGGGGAAATTATGCCTTTTATACGAGCAAGCCTTAGGGACGAATGCCTGATATGAACAGCGAGCGTAATGAGCGATTTTCAAGCATTTCTGAGCTTTTACAAATTTTGTATTAGCATTCATAGCCTTATGTGGGTTAAAAATTCTAAATGTAGTCATAGAAAGCAGATTATTAATTTAAAATATTTTAGTGGACTTATGAAATACACTGATAACTTAATAATACACTGATTAAATGAATTTGTGTAAAGTAGAAATTATTAGAGCTCTTGATATACCATAACTCTACTGGATTATTTTTATGATTCCATGGTTTATTTATTTATATTTATTTACTAGCTACGTTCCCGTTCATCGCACGGTACGAAAGAACATTTTTCTTACCTGTGTTATTTGAATTGATTTCAGTGACGTGGAATCTAAAAATGGCAAAAGAATTTGACTTTTGACATAAAGTTTGCGTCATGAGTACTAACCTGAGATCATTGCAATATCGCGACACGAAAAACTATGTCAGTGACATTCGCAAACAACAACAACAAAAAAAAAAAAAAAAAAAAAGAAAGAAAGAAGAAGAAAAAAAAGAAAAGAAAAGCTTGACGGTTTGCTCTCTCTCAAAATATCTTATTTCTACATCATACTGTTCTTTGTTCTTTGTTGTAGCAGTAATACCTCAGATATTACATGATGTGGACAACCGTTTTATTTTATAATTAAAAATCGTTGGTGTAAATGGGACTAGAAGTATCATTCTTTGGAATAAGGAGAATGACAGTTGTTGCTATGGAAAATCGTGTGCGCCGATCTCGTCTGCAAAAGTAGATGTGTTTTTGTTTTACTCTTGTAAATAGAAATTGAACTTTAATCGGATACTTCAGATTCAATTAAAAAGAATCGTTGAAAATAAATCTAGGCTACCGTACAGAAAAGGATCTAGATCAGTGGCATAGTGAGGCGGGTGCAAAAGGGTCTATCTTGCCCCTGGCGCCGCTTGCAGAGGGGAGCCAAATAGTCACTAAGACAAGGAAAATTTGACAGAAACTAGGAGGAATGGGCGCCAAAGAGGTATCGTGCCCCGGGCGCCAGTTTTGCTTACTACGCCACTGATTTAGATTTGCGAATTCGAACGAATATGAAGGACTGTGCGTTCATACGCATTGTTTTTCTTTTTCGTTTCTATGACTACCTGCTAAAGCTCCCGGAAGAAAGTCACGTGACGCGCTTCTCTCGAAGCATCGAGATTCATTCTGTGTGTGTTGTGTTCGCTCTGTAAGCATGATATTGTAGATGTGATGTGTTTGTTATAATAAATATTGTTGCGGAATTACTCTGCTACTCCTGGGGTTCGTCGTTCTAAAGTCCAGTGGTGTAAAAAGTTCAAGTAAAAAGTCACTTGTCAGGATGGAACACAAACTTTATTTCTTCTAGAACTTCGTAGAACAATCAGCTGCACACAATTCACAAGCACAATCTAGCAGTAACGTGCTTTTAACAATCCGCTTGGATCAGAAGCTCTCACAAATGCTGTATTTCTCACACAAAATAAGTCACTTTTACAGGCAAAAATTCCGTGGAAATATTCAAGGGATATAGTACACTATCCCTTAAGACACAGCAATGAAGAATTTACACACAGCACTTTAAAAACAGCTTCACAAAGCAAGCTAAAACACAGCTTCTATAGCACTATCAGTTCACACAAAACAAGCGTACTCAGAGCTCTTCACACATTGAATGTTCAACTCGCAAGTGACTCGCTTCGGGGCGATGCCCGCTTCTATAAATAGCCGACGCGGGAGGTACAAGAGGTTTCCAGAAAAGTCAATTTCTCGAGGGTTCTACATAAAGCGTGAATTTTGATTACGTCATAGAAGAGAAATGTTAGGTTTTTATGCGTTTTTAATGCAGGAAAAACAACTTCCAGGCCCCATTGGGAAAATCGCGCCAAATGACCAAAAAGTCGCCAAGCTTGGCGACTTTTGGCGAAATATCGCCAAATTTGGCACCAAAAATAAGTCCTCAAAAGTGAAGAGATCTAAGCTCTAGGACTAATATTTCTCGAGATTTCTAGAAGCCCATAGAAAAACATATGGGAAAGCGAAACCTCCGTATCTCCGGTTCTAATTGGCCGATTTTGATGCAACAAAAAGCAAAATTTATCTATTTGAAGCGTAGAATACGAATTTTAAACCATTTTAAGCCCCAGAGCAGCGGGTTGCCCCGAAAATTCGTAACATTGCCCCCTTCCCAAGGACTGCACGTCCCGGGCAGTACAATCCCTAGTTAGGAGGTCACACAAATACCTACACTGTGTAACACTTAACAAGATCTTAACAACATAATTCAAGCAAGTAATCAATAGCACAATAAGCAAATACACATTAATAAATAAATAATCAACATAATAAATAATTACACTGTAATAAGTAATCAATGTAATAACAAATACACATTAATAAAATCCAATATATTACAAATATATACACTAAACATGGCGTAAGTAGTAAGTGAAAGAAAGTTGACGAAAGAGAAAGAGAAGAGAAAGACAGGAAAGGAATGAGAGTTGAAAGAAAATAGGAATTACGCCATAGTGACCATGGTCTGAGCTAATTACAACCGCGGTAGATGGCTAGCCGATCGTAATGTACAACTCTTGGCTTCGAGTTTGGTGACTTACGAATCCGTACGATGACGTCATTCAGCCGGTTTAGGACTGTGTAAGGACCGTCCCACGGCGATTGCAGCTTGGGAGACAGGCCTTTCCGTCGAGTAGGATTCCATAGCCAAACTTTGTCACCTGCGTTGAACTCGTGTCCCGTAGCCTTCGTGTCGTAGCGAGTCTTCATCTTTTCCGTGTTCAGGTTGATCCGCTCCCGAGCAAAATGATGTACATCTTCAAACCGTGCCCGAAGGTTTTCCACGTACTCTTCTGGCGATGAAGGCGTGTCTGGAGGGCGGCCGAACACTAGATCGGCGGGAAGACGAAGATCTCTGCCGAACAGCATCTGGGAAGGTGTGAAGCCGGTAGTCTCATGGACGGCACTCCTATAGGCCAGCAGGAACAGGGGGAGTTTCTTGTCCCAGTCCTCTTGATTCCTAGATACCAGGAGCGAGAGGTTGTTCCAAATTGTACGATTAAACCTCTCCACCATGCCGTCGGATTGTGGGTGTAAAGGCGTAGTCTGGGTTTTGTCCATTTCGAGAAGTTGGCATAGTCCTTTAAAGACTGCAGAGGTAAAGTTCGTTCCTTGGTCGGAATGAAGTTGCAGAGGGGTTCCATATCTGGAAATCCATTCTTGCACCAGTACCTCTGCTACGGTCGTAGCTTCTTGATCGGGAATAGGAAACGCTTCGGGCCATTTAGAGAAGTAGTCAATGACAACTAGGATGTATTTGTTGCCATCCGAAGTTCGCGGAAGAGGTCCCAGGATGTCGAGTGCAATCCTCTCAAAAGGCGCTCCTACATTATAACGATGTAGTCTTCCACGGCTTCGTTTCTTCGGGCCTTTACGGGCGGCACAGGCGTCACAAGCTTGACACCACTTTTCGACGTCGCCTCGAGCCCTAACCCAGTAGAAGCGCTCGCGAACTTTCTGCAGGGTCTTCATCACGCCAAAATGGCCTCCAGTTAAGCCATTATGCAGCTCTTCTAGAACCTTCGGAATCCTCGAGCGAGGGAGTACTAACTGCCATCGGAGCATCTTGCCGTCGTCCGACTCCCATTTACGATACAGGACTCCATTCCTCAGGCGAAGCGAATCCAATAAAGCCCAGTACTGTTTTGTTGCCGGACTGTAAGATGATATTTCTTGCCAATTGGGCTTAGCGCTGGATTTTTCCATAAATTCCACAATAGGTTTGATGTCGCTGTCTGTTAATTGGTCCACTCGAACATTTTCGTCACTCCAGGGATCTTGAGATGGTGCCGGTGATGTAACTTGGCGGACAACGGGATGTTTCAGATGGTAATTTTTCTCTGCCCTGGAGCAATAGCGACAACTGTCTATGCAGGGCCTTCTCGACAAAGCATCTGCATTTCCATGAGATGCCCCTTTCCGATGACGTATCTCGATGTCATATTCTTGTAATCGCTGTATCCACCTGGCTATTTGGCCCTCTGGATTCTTGAAATTTAGAAGCCAGGTTAAAGAGGCATGGTCCGTTCGGAGCAGGAACTTTCGGCCGTACAGGTAATGATGGAAGTGCTCCACGGCCTTAATGATAGCAAGGAGTTCCTTTCTCGTAACACAATAGTTACGTTCTGCCTTTGAAAGGCATTTGCTCCAGTAAGCAATGACGTATTCTTGGCCATCTATCTCCTGGGACAAAACTGCTCCGACACTCTCCTTACTCGCGTCTGTGTCCATGATAAATGGCTTGTCAGGGTGAGGATACGACAAGATCGGCGAAGATGTTAAAGCTGTCTTCAGTTCGTTGAATGCGTCCTCACATTCCTCAGTCCACAGAAATTTCTGTCCAGTCTCGGTCAATTTGTGAAGAGGTCTTGCAATTTGAGAAAAGCCCTTCACGAATTTTCGATAGTAAGTACACAGACCGAGAAAACTTCTTAAGTCATGGATATTCCCGGGACGACTCCAGTTCTGGACTGCGGACGTCTTTTCGGGATCGGTCCGGACTCCGCGGGCGGATATTATGTGCCCGAGGTAACGTACTTCCCGACGAAACAAATTACACTTCGATGGACTTAGTTTCAAGTTTGCCTCTTTTAATTTCTGTAGTAAATTTCGAATGTTCTCGAGATGCTCTTCGAAAGTCCTTCCGACGATGATGATATCGTCCAAATAAACGAGACATGCTTCGTAGGAAAGTCCTCTCAACACTGTCTCCATTAGACGCTCGAATGTAGCCGGTGCGTTGCAGAGTCCAAAAGGCATAACTTTGAACTGCCACAATCCTTGTCCCGTGGTGAACGCAGTCTTTTCACGGTCATCGGGATGGATTTCTACTTGCCAGTAGCCACTCTTGAGATCCAGAGTGGAGAACCATTCGTTTCCCGATAAAGTGTCCAATGTGTCGTCTATCCTGGGAAGAGGGTAGCTGTCTTTCTTGGTAATGTCATTCAGACGTCTATAGTCTACGCAGAACCGGGTGGAACCATCTTTCTTTCGGACCAAAACAATCGGCGAGGCCCACGGACTAGTCGATGGCTCGATGACGTCATCACGCTGCATCTCCTCTAAAAGTCGGTTCACCTCTTCTTGCTTAGCAAACGGCAGCCGCCTAGGATGTTGCTTGATGGGAGAATGGCTGCTTGTGTCTATTCTATGCTGCGTTAACCTCGTACGGCCAAAGTCACCGGAAGTACGAGAGAAGAGGTCTTCAAATTCAACTATTACTTTCTCCGCAGCGCTTCTCTGTTCTGCCGTTAACTCCACGTCTTGTAATAATTCCTTCGTCAGGCACTCGGAAGATTTAGCTGTCGTTTGGTTGATGTTCTTATTAATGCAGGTAACAGGAGTGCATGTCGCGAACACTTTATTTTTCTTTATCACCTTCGACTTGTCCATCACATTTACTACTCTAAGAGGAATTTCTGTTCTCGACAAGTCCACAAGTGTTGCTCCTACAAGTACTCCTCTGACGGAATCACTATTGTTTGGGTGTTCGATTAATCCAAAGCGGAATTTATTGTTTTCTTTTACTGTTCCAGAAATTATTGAATCAGTTCTTGGAGGTAGAGTGATATCAGTCTGGGCTATTATTTGCTGAACAGGTAAAATAGTTTCATTTTTAATATCGAACGCAGCTATTTCTTCTGAGTTTGAACGAAGCTCATTATTCTTAAAGTCCAAGTTAAATTTGTGCGATTTTAAAAAGTCGAGTCCGAGAATAAAAGAGTCTGTAATATTGGCGACATATACCACATGGTCGTATCTGGCATTTCCAAACGTGATTTCTACTTGCGCTTTTCCGCCCACTTCGATCTTGTCACCTGTCACAGTCTGGAGGGTCAGCGAGGGCGGAGTCCAGATAATCTTCAAATTTAATTTCTTGGCCAGATCCGTCCTTATGATGGTTACGTTCGCTCCAGTATCAATCACCATGTGGCATGGGGAACCATTAACATATCCCAGTACGAAGAGTCCATTACTGCCACCATTCACTGATGAAATCTGCAAGACTTTTAGGTGGGGCTTTTGACTATATGGCAACCTCCGCCCCGCGAGATGGCCACCTCCTAGTTTCCCTCTTTCGTGTTCTTAGATTTCTCTTGCTGGTCATAAGACTTTCGACCACAATGCTTTTGTACATGTCCATCGACGCCACACTTCCAGCATTTCACTTTCTTTCGGCCATCTCTCGTTCTATCGGATCTTAATTTTCGCTCTATGAGATTTTCAATTCTCTTCAACCTGTTCTCGACGCCTTCTGTGTCTTTGTCAGCTTCCTCTTGGACCGTGACCGCTCTAACAGCATGCGGATCTTTTCTCACGGCCCGCTGGAATGCCTCTAGCTTCATTGCGAACACCAGAGCAGACTTCAAATCCTGATAATCTTCCAACATAAGTGACTTTTGGGTTTCTGGATCACGGATGGCTTCAATAAAATGACGCACCGCCATTTCTTCTCGGACATTATCAAGGTGGTCCATGTAAGCTAGATGACAAAGCCTATCTATGTCCGAAGCCAGCTCTTGAAGGGTCTCGCCAGATCTCTGCATCCTTGACTTAAGTTGGATTCTACTATATTCTTTCTGGCACTTCTCACCGAATTTCATCTCCAAGGCACTGGCAAGGGCGTCAAAATCTCCTATCTTCGTCGCTCCGATAGTTTGCAATACATTAATTGCATCTCCGCTAAGGGAAGCGGCCAGTTGATTAGCTTTCTCGGACTCGCTCCAACCATTGGCTCTGGCGACGATCGAAAATTGGGTCTTGTAAGCTTCCCAGGGAGTCTTTCCGTCATAGGCAGTAAGTTTCACTGCTGGGCGGTGTGAAGATAACCTGATGTTTTCGGGTAACTTTCCCAGCTTTACGAGAGAGTCCAATTTCTCTTCAATTTTAGCTTCACATTCTTCACGCATTCTGCAAATATCCTGCTGTAATTCCTTAACATTCCCTTCAATTCTTTGTTCATAGTTCGTCTGAGTTTCTTCTAAGAGTGAAACTCTTTTCTCCATTTCTTCTTGGCCCTGCTTAATTTCTTCTAAATTTTCTTGGGTTTTCTCTATCTTCTGCTCCAACTTTTCTTGATTTTTCTCTATTTTCTGCAACCCAGTTTTCATCTCTTCTTGTCCGGCTTCAATTTTCTTTTCTAAATCCGCCTTCATTTGTTCTTGTCCGGCTTTCATTTCTTGCATCATATTCATGAGCTTTTGAAGTTGTTCTTCCATTTTTTGTCTAGTCAAAACCATAAACTGGAAAATTAAAGTCTTTCTTTAGAACCCCGATTCTGACACCAAATGTTTCGGAATTACTCTGCTACTCCTGGGGTTCGTCGTTCTAAAGTCCAGTGGTGTAAAAAGTTCAAGTAAAAAGTCACTTGTCAGGATGGAACACAAACTTTATTTCTTCTAGAACTTCGTAGAACAATCAGCTGCACACAATTCACAAGCACAATCTAGCAGTAACGTGCTTTTAACAATCCGCTTGGATCAGAAGCTCTCACAAATGCTGTATTTCTCACACAAAATAAGTCACTTTTACAGGCAAAAATTCCGTGGAAATATTCAAGGGATATAGTACACTATCCCTTAAGACACAGCAATGAAGAATTTACACACAGCACTTTAAAAACAGCTTCACAAAGCAAGCTAAAACACAGCTTCTATAGCACTATCAGTTCACACAAAACAAGCGTACTCAGAGCTCTTCACACATTGAATGTTCAACTCGCAAGTGACTCGCTTCGGGACGATGCCCGCTTCTATAAATAGCCGACGCGGGAGGTACAAGAGGTTTCCAGAAAAGTCAATTTCTCGAGGGTTCTACATAAAGCGTGAATTTTGATTACGTCATAGAAGAGAAATGTTAGGTTATTATGCGTTTTTAATGCAGGAAAAACAACTTCCAGGCCCCATTGGGAAAATCGCGCCAAATGACCAAAAAGTCGCCAAGCTTGGCGACTTTTGGCGAAATATCGCCAAATTTGGCGCCAAAAATAAGTCCTCAAAAGTGAAGAGATCTAAGCTCTAGGACTAATATTTCTCGAGATTTCTAGAAGCCCATAGAAAAACATATGGGAAAGCGAAACCTCCGTATCTCCGGTTCTAATTGGCCGATTTTGATGCAACAAAAAGCAAAATTTATCTATTTGAAGCGTAGAATACGAATTTTAAACCATTTTAAGCCCCAGAGCAGCGGGTTGCCCCGAAAATTCGTAACAATATATTTGTATTAAACATGGACTGATTCGTTCTTCGGCGATCCAAACGAACTTCTGACACTTCAAGTGGTAGCAGAACCGTGGTTGGTTTCGGGAAGAAATATTAAGTAGCTGAAAATAGCATAAAACGAAACAACCGAAGAATGGATCGGCTGCCATTTCCTGTTCTTACGGGTGTGAATTATCACACATGGGCCATGAAAATAGAAGCTATGTCATGCATAAAAGGCTTAAGTGAAGTCATAGATGAAGATGAGCCCAAGGAACCCGAGAAATTAAGTGAATGGAAAAAACGGAACAACGGAGCGGTTGCTTATATCAAACTTTCGTTAGCAGATGAACAAGCACTACAGTACGCTACTGAAAAGAATGCGAAGAATTTGTGGAATAAAATTAAGAATAGCTTTACTGGAACGCTTGAAGATCGGAAAATAGACGCCGGTCAAGAATTGAAAAACTTAGAGCTTCATGATAAAGAAAATATAAATGACTACATAGCTCGAGCTCGTGGCTTAGCAACGAAATGTTCTTCTCTTGGACTTGATATATCACCTAGAGAGCTGGTATCAGGGTGAGAAATTGGAAGCAAAAATCTAGGCGTCAATGACACCTAACTTTTTTTTCCCGGTTGCCAAACTGTCTCGTTCAGGCGCAGTTTCGAAAACCTTTATTTTGTTTATATGCATAAACTATAAACAGGTAGGCTTAATGATTATGTACAGTAATAATAAAGATGATCAAAATTAAGATAGTAAGTAAATATAAAATCAATTTTTATAGCTTTCCACCTATGCATCCAGAATAAAATATTATGATACACAGGGACGTAGCCACGGGGGGGGGGTTAGGGGGGTCATAACCCCCCCATGAGGACATTTTTGCCATACAAAATGTATATTCTTCACTCCCTTATCACGCACATGTATGCATATATGTGAGTTGCAGTAGTCGTAACTCCCCCCCCCATGAAAAATTTCTGGCTACGCCCCTGATGATACATTTTACAAGAAAATGGTCTTTAATTTTAGTTTAGAAGTATTTTATAAATTGTTGCTATATAACTACAATGCCTATAGTAGATAAACTTATGCAGTATACGTGTACTAGCTTCAAAATGTCACCTGATCAACCACCACTGTAAGCAAACAGGTAGTACATGTTAAAATTGTGGAAATGTGTATTTGTATTCTCAGTGGGTTGAACTGAAGTTGGGAGAGGGTCTATGAAAGCTTTCAATGTCACCAAAATTTATTATTTTACATAGATATTTTATCTTACTAAAAATTATTTTTAATTAAATTACTTAAAACAAATTTTATTACAAATTGAACTTCATCTTAATTATTAAAATTTTTATATTTAAATAAAAAGTTTTTTTATATATATATTTTCAAATAACTAATTCAATTTATGTTTTTTTTAAATTTACATTATCTCCATAAAGGAGTTTTATTTAAAAAAGATATATTTTTATTTGAATTATTGTAATTTAGGCCGGAAGTCCGAAATTTAAATTTTCCCCCAAATCCAGACGTTTTGCTAATGTCACTCCCCACGCACACATACAAATAAATAAATAAATCATCTTTCGTTTTTTCCCGAAATTGCATTAATTAATTGCAGTCAATCCATGTATTGTTTTCAGTCACGAACTGGTGCACTTAACCAGCCGTTATTGCAACGCGCCGCGGCAAATAAAATCCAATACGGCGTCCGGACCGTAAACCTGTACTCTCCCGCGGTAAATAATTATATTTGATTGATGAATATTAACTATAATCCAAATAACTTGTACACTGCCTTATTTAAAAGGATCTCGTACGTTCATCAATATTGATATCAAGTATTATCATCGCATCTTCCCACACCGCCGTGCCATAAGAGCCGAGCTACCACTAAAACACTCATTTGCAGAAAGAATCCAATATGGCGAACGCGAGCTCGTAGTTTCCTCCGATCAACTTCATTAATATACATGGAGTTAAAAAATGATGGCTAAATTTCTTTAAGTTCCTCTATTTGTTTACATTAAAAAAAGTGCGATTTAAATGATAACACATCCGCGGAAGACAAGAAAGTGGTCTTCCGCGGGTTGTTCAACCACAGAAGAATGTCTGCAGAGGATCACTCTCTTTCTGCCACGGAGCGGTGCTTACGAAAGCAAAAGTTTTTTTCACGGAAATTTACATTTATATTTTTTCAGCACATTTTCAAAAATAGTCGTCTATACAGTAAAAAAGTCCCCAGAATTCTCAAAATATTCGTTTTTCGCGGTATTTTTGTTTAAAAAGTAGCCGGAGTCGGGCGATGCCAAAATAGTCGCTTTTTAGTCGCCTGTCTCGGGCAAAATGTTAGACGTCAAAAATGACGACTGGTTCTTAAATCTCGGTCGTCAAAACAAAAATGACAGTTGCAAAATACGACTAACGACCGCTAATTTCGCGCCCTGGCTGGTATACTACACCGTCCGAGGATTAAGAGGAAAATTTTCCCGTATTAGAGAAGTTCTAAAAACCCAAAGAGACAAAACTATGGAGGACATCTTGGAGATTCTGAGAGAGGAAGAACGAGAGCTGTTCCGGAACAAGAATCAAACGCAAGTTGACGGAGCCTTCTTAGTGCGAAACCGAGATCGAAAAACTGAAAAGGTATGCTACGTCTGTTCAAAAAGGGGACATTT
Source organism: Cheiracanthium punctorium (assembly GCA_038373885.1). Taxonomy (NCBI): domain Eukaryota; kingdom Metazoa; phylum Arthropoda; class Arachnida; order Araneae; family Cheiracanthiidae; genus Cheiracanthium; species Cheiracanthium punctorium. Next base: position 18,435 of record JAWZYV010015434.1, read on the forward strand.
AGCTAGAAACTGTTTTTTCAGAAAAACTAATAACTTTCAGAACGCTACAGTGAAATCAAAGAACTCAAAACCCAAAACCCCAGAAAGAAAAAATGTGAACTATACTTCCGAAATAAGTAAATCAGATGGCAGTTGTGCTTTTAATGCTACAGATGAAGATGAAACAGGTAAAGATTCTGATACTTGGTTACTTGATAGTGGGGCTTCTTGTCATATGTGTAATAGTTTAAAATGGTTTCATAAAATTGATTTTAATTGTAGTAAAATTATGCAAGCAGGTATAAATGATTGTTTAATTAGTGAAGGTACTGGTTTTGTTAAAGCCAAAGCTAATAATTTTTCTGAATGTGTTCCAGTTACCATGGAAAATGTAATGTTTATACCTAAATTAAGAAATAATTTGTTGTCTGTAACTACACTAATGGAAAGGGGATATAAACTTATTTCTGATGATGATAGAGTGTTTATCACAAATAGTTCTGGTGAAATATTGTTAACAGCATTTAAAAAAGGTAAACGTCTGGAAATTGTTATGCAACCTGATATAAATTCACATGTATTGCAGGAAATTAATCAAACTGAATGTGAAAAATTGATTCCATCTGTTTTGTGGCACAAGAGATTATGTCACATAAATGCTAACTACTTGTCGAAAATGATAAATGAGAACATGACTAAAAATGGTGATATGGTTGTTAATTTAAATTCAGAATGTGACGCTTGTAATGTCAGTGAAATTACTCGTAAACCGCATAAAATTATAGATGTGAATCAAAGCAATTCTATTCTTGAATTAGTACATGTGGATTTATGTGGGCCTGTACATGTTCCTTCCTTGAATGGATCAAATTATTTTCTTGTAATTGTTGACGATTTTTCTGGTATGTATTTTACTTATTTTGTAAAGCATAAAAATGACGTTTTAAGTAAAATCATTAGTTTCAAAGAGAGATTCGAAAAACTTACAAATGCTAAAATTAAACGTATTAGATCAGATAATGGCGGGGAATTTGTAAATGAGGAATTTAATCAATATTTGTCTCAGTCCGGTATAATACACGAGAAAACAGTCCCTTATAATCCTGAGAGTAATGGCAAAGCAGAAAGGGCTAATAGGGTTATTCTAGAACGTGCTAGAACTTTAATTTATGACAGTGGCCTTCCCTTAAGTTTTTGGGCGGAAGCAGTTGCTTGCAGTACTCGTGTTACAAATTTGACTTATAGGAAAGGGAAAGGTAAAACACCTTATGAACTTTGGCATGGTGAAAAGCCAAATATAAATTATTTACGAGTTTTTGGTTGCCTTGTTTATTTTCACATTCCCAAACAATCTCGTAGTAAATTACAAGTGCCAGAGGAAAGCGTGGTATTATGCTGGGTTACTCGAATGAAAGACGAGCGTATCGAATTTATGATATAGAAAGCAGAAGGGTTCTTGAAGAAAGATCAATTAAATTCATCGAACATGTAATGGGAAGTAAATTTTTAGTAAACAGATCTTATTACTCAAAAGACTCTTTGGGATATAGAAACGCTATTTTTCGACACTAATAGTGAAAAAGCTAACAGAGATCCTAACTTAAATTCCATACAGATTAATGTAGATGAGGAAAACAGCCATTTCGATAGCGTTGAATCCCGTGACTGCGAAAGACCATCAGAGGTGCTTGAAAGGGATGAAAACAGTGTAGGAGAGCAAAATAATAGTTTAAAACAACCACTACGGAGATCAGAAAGACTTAAATACAGTGCTAATTTAGCTTGTGGTAAAAACTCCTAAAAGCGTTCAAAAGGCGAGAAAATCAGAGGATTGGGAAAGTTGAGAAAATGCGATGAAGGAGGAACTAAACTCGTTAGGGAAACACAATGCTTTTGATATTGTAGAAAAACCAAAGGGAGAGAAAATTATTAATAATATAAATGGGTTTTTACTGTAAAAGAGAACGATGGTAAAAAACAATTTAAAGCTAGACTTGTTGCAGCTGCATATAATCAGACTAAAAACAAAGACTATTCAGAATCATACCCTCCAGTAGTTAACATAGCATCATGGAGAATGTTAATGGCAATGTCAGCTAAAATGAATTGGGATGTTAGATTTTATGATGTTAAAACTGCATACTTATACGGACATATCGATGAAACTGTTTTTATTTCAGTACCCCCTGGATTTGAAAATGAGTTTGGTAATAATAAAGTGTGCAAACTCAATAAAAGCATTTACGGATTACCACAATCAGGCCGAAATTGGTACCTTAAATTTAAATCCGAACTTCAAAAAATTGGTTTTAAAGAGACTGCTTCAGATAATTGTGTTTTTCCGTTGAATGATAAAAATAATTTTGTAATTATTTGCGCTTACGTAGATGATTTAGCAATTTTCAGTAATAACGAAAATTTGCGTAAAGAAATAATTCTAAAACTTGAGAAAATATTTGAGCTGAAGGATACTACACAAAATGGTAAATTTCTTGGAATTGAGATACATCACTTAGAGAACGGTATTGGGTTATCTCAGAGAAAATATATTGAATCCCTTTTACAAAAACATGGGATGGAACAATGCAAAAGTGTTAAAATTCCTATATGTAAAGGTGAGGATAAAAATATTGAAACTAATGATGATCTAGTTGATCAAACACAATATAGAGCATTATTAGGTGAACTATTGTACTTATCAAACAGAACAAGACCAGATTTATCATTTGTTATGTGTTATCTTTCTCGATTTAATGAGCATCCTGAGAAAAGTAATTTTTTGCTACTAAAACGTGTTCTAAGATATTTACAAGGTTCTAAAAACAAAATGCTAATTTATGACAATGAAATGGGTTATGTGAATGCTAGTGCTGATTCCAGCTGGGGAAATGCAACTGAAGGGAAATCTTTTTCTGGGGGAGTAATTATGATAGGTTCATCATTAGTGTCATGGAAATGTAATAAACAAAACTGTGTAGGAACTTCTACCTGTGAAGTGGAGTTGTTTGCCATTTCTGAAACAGCAAAACATGTTCCCTGGACGTTAAATTTATTGAAAGAACTTAATTGTAATAATTTTGTAAATGAACCCGTAGGAATATTTTCTGATAACCAGTCAGCAATTGATTGGTTAAATGGATCTAAACCATCGAACAAAACGAGACATGTAAACTTAAAATTTTATTTTGTAAGAGACATGATTGAAAACAGTATAATCCAGTTAAAATACATATCTACTGACAAAATGATTGCGGATTTTCTAACGAAAGCAGTATCATCTGATAAAATGTTATGGTCTATGGAGAAGATAAATTTAATTTGATTGTATCTTTATATGTGTGTGTTATATAAGTTCTATGTAATATTTTTGATAATTTGTGTCTGAAAGAAAAAGGGAAAAGAAAATGCGTAAATCCGCAGAGGGAGATTGAAGGACTGTGCGTTCATACGCATTGTTTTTCTTTTTCGTTTCTATGACTACCTGCTAAAGCTCCCGGAAGAAAGTCACGTGACGCGCTTCTCTCGAAGCATTGAGATAGAGATGGGCGGTTCGACTTATTTTACTGATTCGAATCTCGACTCACTCACTACTTCGATGATTCGAATCAGTGATTCGAATCTTGAATCAATAAAACAACTAAAGAAATTTTCCCTCTCTCTGCGCCGAAAGCCGTACTATTTAAACACCCTTCACCCATTCATCGGGTTTCTTCTCCGCTTAGTTCTCGGGCAGTTAGCATCTCTCTCTCCTTGCTCGAGTAAAACTAGTGTTTAAACTGCCCGAAATGAAAATATAGGGAGCTTCGTATGACCCCCTGGGCCTGTAAAATTAAAAGGTTAAGTTTGGTGTCAAAGCATTCGAAATTTTATGCAACGATGGGGGTTTCTAAGGGGGGGTCGAGAATCAATAAAAACGCGCTCCGATGGATAGTTTCCGAGATATACGTTAATGAATTATGGTAATTAGACTAATTAACCATGATTGAGGCTTAAAAGGACTGCAAACATGTAGAAATTGGCTCTGGGATGGTTTCCAGGCTTTGGAGATGCCGCCGAAGGAGGCTAGTGTTTAAAATGCCCAAATTGAAAATATAGGGGAGCTTCGTATGACCCCCTGGGCCTGTAAGATTAAAAGGTTAAGTTTGGTGTCAAAGCATTCGAAATTTTAAGTATCGATGGGGTGTTGAGCCTATGGGGGGTCGAGAATCAATAGAAACGCGCTCCGGTGGATAGTTTTCCGGGATATACGTTAATTAATTATGGTAATTAGACTAATAAACCATGGAGCTGTTTTTTCCGGCATCGTCGATCCGGCATCGTCATCAACGGAGAGAAAGCAGTAGCAAAAGCATCACAAGCTGGTATTGATCTCAGGATTTTCTTATCGCCGGCCTCAGAGGCGTAGCCAAGGGGGGGGGGTTAGGGGGGTCATAACCCCCCATGAGGAATTTTTTGCCATACAAAATGTTTATTCTTCACTACATTATCATACACACGTATACATATATATGAGTTGCAGTAGTCATAACCCCCCCCCCATGAAAAATTTCTGGCTACGCCCCTGGCCGGCCTGTATTTTTGACCTTTATCGAATTCGAGATTTCACTGAAATGAAAATGGGAATATCGGATATTTGATGTTGAAATAAAACCGATATGTCGATATTTATCGATTTTTGGCCCAGTCCTAATGAGGGGCTGCTGCCTCCCCCCCCAAAAAAGGGACCCTTTACTTAGCTTACAATTGAACTTTATCTTTAAATTTGATACCCAGCCCACCCCGAAATAAAATCCTGGCTACGCCACTGTCAATAACACTAACTACGCCACTGCTTTAGACCCTATTTTGTATTTCTCTGAATTACGAAAGAAAAGAAAATAATTCCCCTTAAACGACAAACAAGGTAAAAAAAATATCTTAAACGAAATCTGCAGCAATAAAGCGAAATGTTATTTTGCTTACTACAAAGTCCTTTTGTGAGAGCGCTTAATACCGCCCCTGTATCCTTCATTAAAAGTGACAAGCACAATCCTAACTTTATTTCATTCTATTTCCCTTCACATGAAAACCCGCCACCATGTAAACTTAACGTTCCGTTTTTTTTTTTTTTTTTTTTTTTTTTTTGAGGGTGGGGGCAGGGGGACATATATTGAAGTTAAAAGTAGAAAAGGGATGTTTCAGAAAAATTTTAAACAAATATTAAACCAGCCAGACAAGTTGGAAGGAGGGAGTTCCCCGGAGGGTAAAAGGTTTAAACAACTTTGAGACACCCCCCGCTCTTCCACGAGCATTGGCGTAAATTGGCATGTAATATTTGGATGGGGTGACAAAATGACTGAAAAAACACTCAAAATACTGGTGTTAAAACGATAAAGTAATTAAAAAAACTTTGTAAAAAAACACACATAAGAAGTAAAAGGAAAGAGGATACGCGTTTCGTTCAAAAATTGTTTTGAACTTCTTCAGTCCAAGCCCATCGTCGTAAAGAACACAGGGAACTGAAAAGTTGAAGTTTGGGGTGACAAAATGTTTCCGATTGTAGAAAATATCGTTATTATAAATAGCTCTGATACTTGAATTTTCTTAATTTTTTTTTCGGGGGGGGGGATTGACCCCTCTTGCCCTTAGGAAGTAACGCCTATGCCCCCCGCCAAAAGCAAACGATGTTCGACCCACTCCCCACCCACAGACAGATGAAACTTTAAATCCGACCTCCAACCAAGAAATGAAACACCAAAGATTCGAAAAAAAAACTTCAATTAAATGAAACATCCTTTCAACTCTTTTCGACTCCTTTCGACTCTGAGTCGATAGAAGATTCGAAAAAAACCCTCCAATTAAAAGAAACATCCTTTCAACTCTTTTCGACTCCTTTCGACTCTGAGTCGATAGAAGATTCGAAAAACTAACAAATCTCAACGATCGTATACAATCACCGAAACAGAGCGAAACACTGAATCAGTAAAGATTCGTTGCTGCACCAACTTAGTGACCAACTCAGCCACACCCACTCATTTGCTGTTTCAAATCATCTATCGACTCAGAGTCGAAAAGAGTCGTAAAGAGTCGAAAAGAGTTGAAAGAGTAAGGGAAAATCTCTGGGACCGGCAAAGGGAAAATAAGTTTTCCTTCCCTTCGAACTTGGAATGTATTTCCCCACAGTTGAGGGCTTGAGATTCGAATCAGTAGAGAGTGAGTGTAAAGACTGAGCCACTCAGTACCAAGATTCGAATCACTGATTCTAATCATTGGCCATCTCTACATTGAGATTCATTCTGTGTGTTGTGTTCGCTCTGTAAGCATGATATTGTAGATGTGATGTGTTTGTTATAATAAATATATTTGTATTAAACATGGACTGATTCGTTCTTCGGCGATCCAAACGAACTTCTGACACTTCAGAATATACGTTTCTCTGTAAAAAGCTAGCACTATGACATAAAGGGCCATTTGTTAAAATAAAGGTCTGAATTCGTCAGGGTCAATCAGTTTTCCCTTTCATAGTGCGGACTCTTGTACACGAGAGCACTCTGACGCACATGACATACTTTTGTCTTCAGGAGATAAAGTGAAATAAAACGGGCATTCAAAAAAGTAAGTTACATGGCAACATTGCGAAACAAGACCGAAGCTTAATCAGATGATAGTTCAGTTCGTTGGGCTTCCAATAGAGATGAGACGGGCTCAGCCCGAGCCCGAGCCCGACTCGGGCTCGGGCTCTGTAATTCACGATTGCGTTCTCGATTGCTCGATGCCACGATTGGCTCGGGCTCGTGAAAAATTTCTCCTTTGTTGAACATACTCCTTGAAACAGATTTTAAAAAGTGATTCATGGGATAAATAGACGTACCTATTTTTAAAAATAGCGGCACGGGGGACTAGAAGGTGTGTGAAGCTTCAAAATTTATTGTATCCTATTAATGAAGTAGTTAATTTTATTTGTCTTTAGCTGAAATTTCGGGTTCGGGCGGGCTCGGGCTCCAACTTTAATGCTCGGGCTCGGATTAAAAGTCTTCGGGCTCGGGCTTCAAAAACTGAGCCCGAACTCATTTCTAGCTTCCAACGGTAGCAATTTCATTCGGATAGTGACAATCGTTGGTGCGTACTACGAGAAGGAAATGCTGCGTAAAACTGGAAGCTTACTCCAACGTTGAAGTACGCGGCACACTACGTTTTTGTGGGCAAAACGCTTCAAGCAAAGGCATTGTCCTCTTGCATGACAATGCAAGACCTCACAAGGCACGCACAACACAGGATTTGGCTCGCAGCTTTGGATGGGAGGTCTGGCAGCATCCACCGTTAAAGAATTGTTGCATTCTTCTTCAAAGGTAAACTGTATAGAATAGACAACAGAATTAACAATAAAAAGTTAATTCTTGATTCCTGTATACGAGAATGAAAGAGTGGGGAAAGCGATTTCATTCCTTGTAACTTTTAGCGTTTTATTTGCGTCTCGAAAGGGGAGGCAGGGAGGTCTCTTTTTTTTTTCTTCTTTTTCAGACGCTGCCGTTGGATGGTTTTAGATTTTTTTGCGCCCTTTATTGAAATTGTTATCGTGGGTTGCACTCGTTCGAAAACGGGACACTGCGGGGGACATTTTCTAAAAACGGGACATTACGGTGTCCCGAAGCTGCGCTTGGGGACAACGGGACAAGCCACCTAAAAACGGGACTGTCCCGTTCAAAACGGGACGTATGGTCACCTTAGCTATGATGACAGTGAAATCAGTAACTATCCAGTAGAGTTTTTGAATTCTTAGACAATGAGACTGTTTTTTTTTTTCTCGGTTGGCCGGGAACAAGTGAAAAATTGTCAAATAATTGTGATCTGTGCCAAATGTTTACACAGAGTGTCTACCAAATTTCTGAAAGTCAATTTCCTGACTTTTGGGAGGTCCGGGGAAAAAAATTCCTGACCAATGCATTTTACTTTGGGAAATTGCATAATCCCCCACTCTTGTCTTTATATTTGCATTTTTTGTACAACTTCTTGAAATCACTTTTAACTGAAGTATACAGGATTAAGCTTTCATCAATTGAGAAACAGAACTAGTCACACTTTCTGATAGAATTAACTAACTGTTCTTGGAAATACAGTCCTAAGCCATAAGTTACTAAGTAAGCTAATTTGTTTTTTACCCTCCCGTTACTATTTATGAGCCCCCATTTCCCCCTCCTTATACAAACACATCGCTTGATGCTTTCGCCGTATGAAAAATCAGTTGCAGTTGCTTTCGGTTTCCAGTCTGACAATTAGAGAGAAAGGGTTAAAAAAAAAATTGATTATTTTGGTGAATTTTCCGGACCCATTATCCAATTTCCCGGTTTTTTCCGGACTTTCCGGACCCATTTCCCAATTTCCCGGCTTTTTCCAGACTTTCCGGATTTTTCGGAGCGGTAGACACCCTGTTACAAACCTAAAGCCACTTCCAGTACATAGTTGTTTATCCCTTTCCATATTTTGGAAGTTTAGTTTAATTACACACGTTTTCCCCAATTCCTCATTATGTAACCAAGAAGCATGCACATTTCTTTTTAGTATATTGATATTCTTGTATATATTGAATTCTGTACATAAATACTATTTTGCATACAATTAAAATTTACGGCTTTATTTTGGCGAACGACAGTGTTTCAGTAGTCTTTAAACGTTTCCCAGAAAAAACAGTTGTTGGGATTTGCGTCTGTCTAACCGAAAAATACTATAGTTTGCCACCATATAAGTTAGTATTGAAAGTTAATTGCATCGTTATACTAACAGAAACTTAAATACACAGGAAGTACAGTGGACTCCGCTTAATGTGATCGCGGTTAATGTTATCAATCGCTTATTATTATCGAAATCACTTTGTCCCGATTTTCTCTATTCATTTGTATGTTAAAATTATCGCTTTATGTGATCATTACATCGGTTAATGTTATCAGTTTTCGAATCTCATTTTAACTGGCAAAGGAATATTCACAATGTATTCAGAAGGAACCCATTATTTTCTTTCCCTTTGCTGTTGTTTGAATTTCCCAGAATTCTCCCTCTTCCACCTATGCTTCCACCTAGGGAAATGGGGAATGAACAAAGGAGTGAGGAATTACACTTTCCTGGAATTCCCCCCTCCCCCTCCCTCCACGCACATCCTGCTGGTGGTCAGTGGTTGTCAGATAACTGTTTTCTGGCCCGTTTTCACTTGCTGGGCATTGTAATCGAAAAATTTATGGCTTTTCTTATGACCAGTCGGAATGAGCCGACAAACGGTAACCCATAAAACCACACCCCTCTCATGATAGATAGACGGAACGGGATCTTTTTTCCTGAGAACGTTTCCTTCAATACATTGTTTACCCCTGGAGTTCCCCTCAATCTTCAGCGCATGTGAACTGGACATTATCGGAACTCAGAAGGAGCGTATTCACATTTTATGCCTTGCTCCCTTACATGCAGCTTGTCGATATGAAAGCCAGAAAGCGAACTGATTTAACGTTAAAACAAAAGATCGAAATTTTAAATCGTTATGACAGGTTACCAAAAATGAGTCAGCGCAATGCTGCAGTGCAGTTAAACATTTCTCAGTCTTTATTGTGTAAAATTTTGAAAAATCGTGATGAACTTACTACAAGAGATAAACAAAATGAAATACGGAGTGCAAACGTAATAGAGCTGGTAAAGATGAGCAAGTTGAAAAGGCTCTAAGACTTTGGTTTGAAAATGTTCGAGAACGTGATGCTCCAGTCAACGGACCCCTTATTATGCAACAAAAGGCAAAGTTTAGCTGCTCAAATGGGAAAAAAAAGATTTTGTTGCAACAAATGGTTGGTTTCAGCGATGGAAGACACGCGAAAATATTGTTTACAAGAGAATTCATGGCGAACAAAATGATGCCGATAAGCCAGCAGCGGAAAATTGGCTACGAGACAAGTGGCCAAAACTAATTGCCTCATATTCACCAGAAAATGTGTACAATGCCGACGAAACAGCTTTGTATTTTAGAGCACTACCAGAACATACATACTTATTTAAGAATGAAAGCTTAAAAGGACATAAAGTCTCAAAAGAACGTATCACTGTTTTAGGTTGCGTCAGTATGTCTGGAGAAAAACAGAGACTTTTAGTCATTGGGAAAAGTAAGAATCCTCGTTGTTTTAAAGGTGTTAAAAAATTTCCTGTCGACTACTATGCCAACAAGAATTCCTGGATGACGACAGTCATTTTCAATGACTGGATACGTAAGTGGGACGATAAGCTAAAACAAGATATTCTTCTCCTTGTGGACAATTGCACTGCACACGTTTTAAATGTCACTCTGAAGCATATTAATGTTGTTGTTTTACCCGCAAACACTACTTCCCTTTTGCAGCCTTGTGATCAAGGAATTATTCCTGCTTTGAAAGCATATTATCGCCACGAAATGCGGGCACGATTACTGGATGAAATAGAGTGCACACAAAATCTTAAAGCTAATGATTTGGCCAAGAAAACTAACGTTCTTGATGCGGTGCACCTGTTAACAGCTTCCTGGAATCGAGTTTCTGCTCAAACGATCAGAAACTGCTTCGCCTACGCAGGATCTTGCGAAAAAAATGACCAGAAATCTGAAGAAAAGATTGAAATTCCTTCGGATATGACCCCTGAAGATTTCGAGGCATGGGTGGAAGTAGATCAAATCATCCCAGTAGCTTCCACATTAACAGAATCTGAAGTCTGTCAGATTGCCATAGGAAAACAGACGAATGATGGAACTGACGAGTCCGATGAACAATCTGTTGATATTGAGCCACCTCCTACAAGTGCTGAAATGAGACATGCATTAAAAGTGTTGAAACGAGGAGTTCATCACCGCTCCGATGCCTTTAAAAAACATTATGAATACGAACAATTTATTAATAACCTTCTAAGAAACAATTGTAGACAAACAACCATTGATAAAATTTTTTAATTATCTATACAATTCTTGTGTTTTAAAGGATAATATACAGTACATAAATATAAGGTGAGTTTTTCCATTTAATTTTGAAATTTAGTACGTGTAAATTAGAGTGTGGGGGGGTAAATTTATCTAATTTTGCATATCGTTTATTGTTATCAATCGGTTATTGTTATCAAAATCACGGTGCCCCAAACTGATCACATTAAGCGGAGTCCACTGTATTAGTCAATGGAACAAGAATGCGCATCAAGTTTATATATCATAATGCTATTGATTGAGAAATTTCAACTGGAACCGCAGGCATAAAAGAATTTTAATTCCACTTATAAAATATTCTGGAACTATTTTACTGTATCCTTTCAAAAAACTCAATTTCCAAATATACCTGCATTTGCGATGACAGTAAATAAATCTCAAGGATAATCATTCGATATAAGTGAAAATTTATTGAGGCAGCCTGTTTTTATACATGGAAAGAGGTACGCCTCAGCAAGTAGAGTTCAATCATACGATTTTATAACTACGAACATAATGGGCCTTTAGCTGACGGCTCTAGAGGACGGCTTTAGAGGACGGCTCCAGGCTGAATTTTCGGAGTCGGCCACTAGACTTTTTAGATTAGCCTAAATTGTTCAAAACAACTGAATGTGCGACATCGTACGGGAACGTGTGAAATCCAAGGTCGGTAGAGGGAGATGACCCCTATGACCCACTCGCTGGAGCTGCCTTTGCGTTTAGTAACACCGTCTTCACAGAAAAGTGTAGAGGTTCTAAAGTGAAATTGTACAAAAATTGGTCACTATAGACAGATGGTCTCTTTGCCAAGGTGGTCACTTTAGTAGGTTCCACTGTATATGAAATCTTCTGACACACTCTTTGACAAAAGAACTTTATTCACGCTCAAAAAAAAATAAAAAAATAATAATAATAATAATAATGCTTTATGGTCGAATTTCGACCACTGGAAGACAACTAGTTCATTTAATTCCACATTAATTCAGTGCTTCAGATTCATTTTTAGAAAAATAAAACCATACTCACCAATTATCCATTTGATTTTAGGTTCTGGATACCCCTGAGTTTTGCACTGAAGCTCCAGCCTTTCGCCCTTTTTTAGTTCGACTATGTCAGGCAGGTCTCTAATTTTCGCTGGAGCTGAATTAAAGAGAGAGAGAGAGAGATAAACATAGTTTTTTCAAAATAGTATAGCAAGGGGAAAAAAGCATTTTTTATTGACTTGAGGGGGAAGGGGAGACGAGGTATTCCCAGAAAATCTAATCACAAACAATTTCGGATCAGGAATTTCACTTTTGTTGAGATTGTGATACTGTCGGACGCGATGCCGCTAGTACATCTTAAAATGCACTACAAAGTCGAACTTACCTGCAACAGCTCAAGTGGAAAGAAATCCATGTTACCCATTCAGCTTATAGTATTTTTGTCAACCAGAATGCTTGTTTTATTAAAACAATGCATTGTCACATCTAGAATTCGAGCATGCATAGTGATTTAACGGACCGCTTTCAGAAATTTCGTTGGCCGCACATCTGAGCTGTTTTCTTTGTTCAGTTTGAGTGTTTTATTATTAAAAGTAGCAGAGGGGGATCTATGCATGGGGTTGGAAATATAGGGGATACAGCCAGGGCTCGCGCGTACTCGCGTTTCACGCGTAAATCGATATTTTTTGGAAAGAATTGACTCTCAGTTTTTGAAACTGCGAGTCAAAGTTCGACTCGCAAAAATTTCGGTCCATTTGTATTAACAATACAAAATTTATGAAAATTGTCATTTCACATTGTGACGCTCATTATCGCTCAAAACGCGCATCATTTCACAAAGATACGCTCGCAAGTTGTACAGTGAAAGGTTTGAAAAGTGCTGCGCCGGCAATATTTTAACACATTTTGACTTTCCCAGTTTGGCAAATCTGCAAAACTATTCTGTATGTTCGATACACATTGACAATGCTTGCTTGAAGTACCGATCTTCAGGATTCAAGTTAAAGATTTGTATGTTTCTGAACACAAGCACATGCGAATCTCCTCTTTCTATAGATTTGACCTTAATATTTAGGAGTAAAATCGTTAACCCTTTGAGGCGCACCCTTTTCCAATGCTGAAAAAAGAGCAGCCGTTGCCATCGCCCGACTTAACTACGAGCAAGATGGCGGGTGATCGAAACGTTCATCGCGTGCCACAGATCTAGAGACCCCTTTTTTGACGACAGCTGGCTGTGCGGCACAGAAAGCTGTCGTCAAAAAAGGGTCTCTAGATCTGTGGCACGCGATGAACGTTTCGATCGACCGCCATCTTGCTCGTAGTTAAGTCGAGCGATGGCAACGGCTGCCCTTTTTTCAGCATTGGGCAATCTATCCAGCTGTTCTCGCATTCTTCCATTTTTCAGCAGATGTCAGCGCTGTTAAAAATAATCGTGACCATTTTTTTTTTACGGGAAACGACGTGTTAAAAAGTAAAAGATTCTCGTGGAGCTATGTCACCCGCAACTATTTTTATAGAAATCAAATCTATTTTTCGTGACTGGCAACAGTCAAAACGTCAGTTTGGTGTTCCCAGAGCGGGAACACTGCGCGTTAAAGGGTTAAATACAAGAGGAAAAAATAAATAAAAAAATAAAAATGAAGAAAATCTGAAACCTTTTCAGATTTTAAATACGCACCAAAGTGCTGTATATTAAAAGTGTATCATTGTTCAAGAGTGAGCAGTATCTTCCTTCCTTATTTTATAAAAACCATCTTTGGTATCGAAATCTATCTTAAAATCGCCTACTAAAACTATTTTACAATCTTCGCCAAGTATATTACAACTATACTTCACAGTTTTAAATATTGTTTCGAATGTGCATCATAATCCATGAGTGTGCCATGTTTGTCTTTCTTGGGTTGATTTCTACTTTAACGCCCCAACTCTCGCCAAGGTGGCGATCATTAAACATATAGAGTAACCACGACGATTTTTTGTATTTATGTGGCAATCGTAATTTAGAATTAAAATGGCGATACCTGTAAGTAAAGCATTCCGTTACATTTTTATTTATTTTGGGTTGCGAATTAATGTAGTTTTGTAAAAATCGTAAAATGACGTCAAAGCATCGTCATCCTTTTTAGTTACAATCCACCCAACTAACTAAAATGGCGCGAGCTCGCGATTTTCATTTTATCCAGTAATTCGCCTAATTTTGGTATTCTAAAGTTTTTAGTGAAAGATGTTTGCAAGAAAATATTGTAAGAGGATTTTGTAATGGTTGTAAAAAATAAAATGATGTTTACAGCTAGCTAAAAGTGGCGCCCAACTTAAAAATGGTACAGATAAGTGAGTGACGTTTTACTTTAAATTCAGGAAATATGGCGTATTTGGGTAAGGCGCGGAAGGAGGATCTAATCCTGCTTGCCCAGGAGATTGGTGAGGAAGAAGTTAGTGCAGACTTAAAGATTATAGATCTTAGAAATTTAATTATGAAGTCTAAGAATTATGAGGAAGTGTTTGTAAAAGATGTCCTATCAAATATAATTGAAGTTCGGAAATTAAAAGAACAAGAAATAATTAATGACAAGAATCTCTAAATAGAAAGGCTTAGGTCCCAACTCGAAGCTCATAGGTTAGGCTTGCCAACCGAAATTAATAGAGCTAGTGTAGAAATGAATCAGTCTATCTTGGAAGTACAAAAACTTTTACCAGTTTTCTGTCCAAAGGAAGATGATATGGGTTTATTTTTGAATTTGTTTGAAAGGCAGTTAAACTTCTTTAATGTGCCTGATTCTAAATGGGTTGCTTATTTGATCGGTGTGCTACCAGCCGATATCGCCAAACTTATTGCTAGGGAGCCAAATGAGAAGACTCAGAATTATAAATACGTTAAAAACTTGTTATTACAAAGGTTTAAGCTTACGGCAGATAAATTCAGACAGTTATTCTGTCAGCATAACAAATAGCCTGACGGTACTTGGCGAGATTTCTATTTTGAATTAAGGACATACCTTGAAGTAATCGTATTTCAGAACTGGGTATCAGTGATTTCGAAAGCCTTAAAGACTTAATAATTTCCGACCAAATAAAAAGAAAAACCCCATCAGAAATGAGAGATCATTTTATGGATGAATGGGTAGACTGGAATTCTCCTAGTGAATTAGCTGAAAAGCTTGATGCTTATGTAAATATTCGAAATAATTTAGGAAAAGACTCTGTCTATTTTAGAAAGAAATTTAGTGGATATAAAACTAGTTCGCCAAAACGAGACTACCAGTCTAAATGGTCTGAAAGAACACAAATAAAATCTGTCTCAGATGATAGAAATCCTTTAACATGTTACGGTTGTGGTAACCCTAGATACATAAAGGCAAAATGTCCAAATTGTTCAAAAAACAGAGAAGAACAAACTAGATTTAATTCTGTACATATGTACACTTGTTTGGGTTCACCCCCTCCAACTGTTTTGTTAGACATATCCATTTTTGAAGCAACTGGAGCTGTTTGCGCGGATACTGGTGCTAGCCGTTCTATTGGTGGAGAATCCTTATATAAATTTCTCAAGGAAAGAGGCCAAATATTCACGGATCTAGAACTTTCTATGCAGTTAGCTGATGGTCATCGAACTCATGGGCGCCATGAGGGGGGTGCAAGGGGGTGCACTTGCACCCCCCTGGAGATTGAAAAAAGTATAATTAACCTGAAACTGTAATTTGTTTAACCCTTAGGACAGTAAAAAAAAAAAAAAAAAAAAAAAAAAGAGCCTGAATGTGTGTGTGTGATATTTTGAATTCTAAGGGTAACTGTCGCATTAAATTAGCTGTTTAGGCCTGTTTTTAAGGCTTAATATTTTCTACCATTGTACGTAAATTTTAAACTTTTGAGAATTCATTCCACATTTTTATTTTGGGATAATGCTGGCGGACGAACATGAGCCCTCATAATGTATTTACCAACGCTTACGGTCGTAGTAGGGTTGAATGCCTCACGGCATGTACCCACAATTAGGAAAAAATATTTTGAAATAGTCTCGATAATATTCGAGGTAGATGGGACCGGGCTCGTCTCGAACTATCGAAATCATTAAAGTAATAGACAGATAAATGGAAACAAAACAATTTTTGTGATTTGAGTGCATATTTAAATGAAAAATGAAATTACATATTATCACATTACTGATTAGAGCAGGCTAATAATATCGGAAAATAATAGTCAATTGTTTTGAATTGACACGTTAACTCGTTTCCGTACAGCAGTATCGCGCCATTGCCTAAGCAGCATGTCAGCACTGCACAGAAATGTCTAAGAGGATATCTACAGAAAAAAATACACCCACTTTCTTTGAGAGAGGGATTTCTGATAGGGGTTCCGGCAGTGTTGGGCAAATTTTAATTGTAAGGACAATTAAAGATTAACAATTGATTAATAGTTAATTGTGGCTGTAACAATTAAAAATCGATCAACTGTAATTATCAAAAATGGCAATTAACAGTTTTTTAATTGTTAATTGTAGTAGCAGCAATTAACAAATAATTAATTGTCAATCGTCATTTGTTACAGTTAACAATTAATTAATTTTCAATTGTTTTATGAATTTAAATAAAAACTAACAATTAAAATATGACTGGTGTGGATCTCTTCATTTTTAGCGACAAAAAGTAGGATATGTCCATTCTCGAGGTCCCATAAATCGCTGCACTAAAATTCATCAAAGTCGGTTTAGAGGATAGGCGTGAAAGGTAACAGAGACAGGCTTAATAATATAGTTTGGGTTGAAACGCATATTAATAAAAAGTAAGACTAATATTAATAATCATCAATAATTTAATTTAAACATGATTGGACAGGTAATGAATAGCAGGTTTAATTTCTTATTTGCATTTTAATTAGACTCTCTTTTCGAACATACTGTCGGACAATTTGTGGCTATTCGGCAGATTTGTCATTGTCGCAAAAGAAAAAAGGCGTTCAACTGCAGCTGATGATGGTAAAGGTGTATTGTATTTTATAAAAATGTTTTTTTTATCTCAGGATATCTAATGAGGAGTTACAAATCGTGACTTTCTTCTACAAGTAAATGCGACATTAAAAGTTCTGCTTTAGTTGTTGGTGCATGGGAGAAGCTTCGGCTTGTTTCTGTCGCTGAAAATGAGTTGGAGTCAGCGTCAAATTTTAAACAATGCGTTCTTGGGTACTTTTTTTATTGCCACTGTTGCTACTACATATTCATTCATTTGTTTGGAAATACTGGTTTTGAAAACTTTTAGAATTTTTGTACGATCTGCAGGCTCTAAACAAGCTGACTATTTATTTTTAAATCTGGGGTATGATAATGCGGCAATAATCACATTTAACACTTCAAGAGTGCTGACATCAAACAGTTTTTCAAACCTTTTTTCGACACCCTCTCTGTATGTCTTGATCAAATTGCGGCAAAAAGAAAAGTTTTCTTTTCAATTTTCAGTATTTTTAAATTAGCGCCAGAAGGCAGAGCAGAACTATTCCGTAGTATGCGTTAGTCTCATACAGGCATAATGTTTAGGGCTTCTGCTACTGGCGCAATACACGTGAAATACTCATGTATGTAATCGAATTCGTTCACTTTAATAGCATTTTTTATGTTCAATGACCTATATAAAAGCAAGCTTTTTTTTCTTTAATTTTGAAAATTTGCTCTAGCGTATACAAACTATATGTAAGTAAGTTAATTGTTAGCGTATACAAACTATATGTTAGTAAGTTAATTGTTAGTTGTGTTTAATTGTTTCATAGAATAATGAAAAAAGTTAATTGCAATTATTTTAATTGCGAATGATGATTAACATACATTAATCCAAATAATTTAATTGCAACCTGCAACTAAAAGTTTAATTGCAGTTAATTTAATTGTAATTGATTTAATCGCAATTACTTTTTTAATCAACTAGCGCGTCGATTAAAAAATCAATTGATTAACGCCCAACACTGGGTTCCGGGTGCACCAAATATTTGAATTTTTGTCGTGCAATTAAAAAAATGGCCTGTTTTATATGTGTTGGTCATGGTATTAGCATTTGGAAGCTAAACTGATTTTTTCACTAACTGAGATGTATGGAAAACTAGAACAATCGAAACTCGAACTATCCAGACTCTACTGTGAATAAGATTAAATATAATTATTTTAGGACTTAACGCTTAAAATTTCACATTTCTTTTTAACATCATAGAGTTAATTTTTTAGAGATTAAAACTCAAACCTATTAGATGAAAATTTGTATTTAGAGTTTTTTGACATGGTGATTTTTCAAATATTAAGTGAAGGCATCACTGCGCCCTTTTCGAAACTTGGGCTTTGTTTTAATATGTGGATGTCCTTGCCAAGTGCACTTAAGGCAAACCTGCACATAGGGTTGCCATGGAAGGGGGGGTGCCTTGGGCAGAGGATTTTTTAAGGGGTTCTAACGCGTATTCACGTAACATGTAGAGAAAATCGGCCAAAACTCAAAATCATTAGATTGACAGCCGCGCGGCAGGCCAGAAGACCTTCACATTTCAGCCATCTACCATTTTCAGCACTGGACATGGTGGGGACCCCTAAGTCAAAAATTGCCATATACATCAATGCTAGAGAAAATACATTTCGCTTCAGTTTTTCTGGGAAAATTCGTCTGTTTAAATATAAAACAATGGTATCAAAATTGCATACAATTTAAATAATTAATTATTAGTATACCTAAATTGAGGTATTATTAATTAGGCCTAATTAATAGTTTAAGAACTTTTCAGCTGCGACAAAATAACTATGTTTATTTCACATATTGATGCTACATTTTCCAGTCAAGATTCTTCTTCCTTCAAACGCCAAATGGTCAATTTTTTTATATGTATGTATACAGGGTGTCCCTGAAGGTAATTAAAATACATACAAAGCATTTTTCTGCATTGTAACGTTTGGTCAGAAATGAAAAATGTAGCTAGTTTCAGCACGATAGGGCTCCAGCCTATTTCTCAAATAATGTGCGTAATTACCCCATTGTCATCTTTGACTCTCGATCGATTGGACAAGAGTTGAAATAGTCGCTTGGCCAGGACGTTCATTAGATTAATCAAGTATCGAATTTTGCTTTTGGGCAGAGGCGGATCTACGGAGGGGGCTATAGGGGCTATAGCCCCCCCCATTGAAACTGAACTTACACTAGATAGAATAGGGTTTTGATGCTTAGTTAAAAACTGCGTGTCTAAAATCGGTTATTTTGAAATTTTAATTTATTACTTTGATTTTTAGACTTGACCTCAATCAATGGTTTTTAAGCCTTTCGTTCCCAGGCGACAGGTTTTTTTAAAACCGAAGTCCCAATGAATCACTCGAAATTTAGTCTCTCCCTTGAAACATTTCGGTTTCTTTTAAGGATGATCAGTAACGAAGTTGTTCTTGCCTTTATCATACATACGTGAATAGCAAAGTATAGCTCATTGTTAGAACGGGTTATGGCAAGTTGGTTAATGGCAAATGCAAAGAACAGTGTTTGAGCGATGATGTCCATTCACCCCCGTAAAGTCGTAAAAAGGGGAGCTAAGAATATACACTCACTTCCAAAACTTAAGCACGGAGAGGAAAATGTTAGTTTACGTAAGCCAATCTGGATTTAAAAAGCTGTAATTTGCTGTGAAGGTAGAAGGGAATATGCAAATATGTCAAATAACAGCTAATCACGATTTCGCCTAGAAAAAAATGCATAACAGGCAGTCGTATAAGAAGCCGGTATTGTGAAGGGTTACAAGAGTTGCATGTAAGTGCTGATGAAAGGTGTTAAGATTATTCGTACGATTTGTTTTCACGTTAGACGTGTTTATATGCCATCTATAACAGGAATGGAAGATACTGAAAGGATGTCGGACGCATTGAAGCAGGATAGTCTATCACATGTTGCTCTTTTCTTCGGCGTTCATCATTCCGTCATTTCACGATTATGGAAACAATTATAAACCAGCCTAACAGGTGTCCGAAGGCCTGTAGCCGGTCGTCGAAGGGTTACGACTCCCCCGGCAGATCAAATACTGCTGTTGTGGCCAAGCGGAATCGAAGATCGACCTCCACCAACGCCCCCAAGAGAGGAAAGCCGCGGCGCTTACTTCTGACGTCACATCGAGTAGGTAAATCAAAGCGTTTTCATTGGGTTTCTCCTCTCTCCTGCGGCGCGGGAGAGAGAGGAGAAAACCAATGGAAACGCTTTGCTTTACCTACTCGATGTGACGTCACAAGCAAGCGCCGCGACTTTCCTCTCTAGGGGGCGTTGCCTCCACACGTATAGCATCTATTGTTGCAGAGGCCATTCGTAAGGCGATATCTGCCACTACTGTTCGTCGAAGGCTGCACATGAATGGTATATACACCTGGGTACCACCAGTTTGGTTTCTTTTTTTCGTCCAGTTTAGAGGGGCGCGATTAAAACTGTGCGGCCAGTGTGTGAATTGGACTGTCTGATTGGGGCAACATTATGTCCACAGATGAGTCCAGATACCCTAAATCCCGATGATAAGCGTGTAAGAGTCTGGAAGGAACAAGGCATATGCAATCGCACCGGGAACATCATGCATTCCGCGGTGGAAGCATCATGGTCTGGGCAAGGATTTCATTGGGATATCGAACCCACCTGCACATCTGCAGGCGAGGTTCTGTAACGGCTGTACCTTATTGAGGGAAGTCCCAGACCCCATTGTGAAACTACAGCAGTTGGTCCTTCTTTTGTTTTACTGGCCGATAATGCCCGTCCCCTTAGAGCTGCCATCGTAGACGACTTTCTAGAGTGGGGGATTGAGCGTACTCAGTGGCCGTCTTACTTGCCGGACCTTAATATATCTGAAAATCTTTGGGATGCCCTAGGCCGTGTTGTATGTAGACGTTTTACACTTTCAGTCACTCTCAAAGATTTAGAAATTGCCCTACAAGAGGAATGACAAAAACTGGAGTCTGCGGTGGTTGATCACCTCGTAACAAGCATCATCAAACGTTGTACACTTTGTATGAAGGTGTGGGGATTATGAAATACCCTATCAATATCGGTTTTGTTGTTTGTTTTGCATTTTAACATCATTTTGTTAATCATTTAAATGTGACGAAATCTTATAATTTATGAAAATTCAATATATCTTTTATCTCCGTATGTAATTATTTGTTTTGTTCCATGAATAAGTATAGAACCACTTACTTGCAGGACTTCGCGCCAATCAAAACAGTACTTGTCCACTTTTTCACATTTTACCGCTCCGTGCTTAACTTTTGGAAGTGAGAGTATAATTCACTCTTAAAAATAAACAATCTTTGCGCGCGCCTTGTGCGGTGCGCATCTCGGATTCTGTACTGATGTGTACCTAATGTGGGATACCTTATGATAAATGTACATAGTGTGGGAATCGGGGAGTGTTACCAAGCGCCAGCTACCGGTCGTGGTCATTCTTCGCTTATGTGACGTCACGGTCGTCAACCGGTTTCGGCCATCCTCACCATATCCGATGCCAAGCCAAGAAAACATAAATAAATATTGGCAACACTTCTCTAATAACCGGAATAATCCACCTCG
>JAWZYV010015435.1:0-114011 GCA_038373885.1 Cheiracanthium punctorium
TTTTATTTTTACTTTGAGAATTTAAAACATTTTATTCGGCAAAATCGCCACACATGGCAACCACGATCCTTATTTCACACTTTTTTCACTACAGGGGTTACAATTACGGAAAGGTTTTTGCATGGAGAGCATAAAAAATCTCTTAAATTCCGGGAACGGGGGGACTTTTCAAAGTTTTAAAGTGGACTGTGATTTATTCTATATTATTTTACATATCTGTGCTAAATTTCAGGCCGATAGGTCCATTTTTGTGGATTTGTATACGAATCAAATCCACAAACAAACAAACAAACAAACAGAACTTCATTTATATTTATAAGAGTTATGCCAATAATCATTGACACTCTTATCTACTATTAAAAATTAATTTAATTGTAAATTTGAATAATTTGGGTCGTCGATAAGATTTTAATACTTTTTCCATCCTTAAAAAAGTATTTAGATTTTAAGGAATAATTTAAAAATTATAACTGATGGAAATCATCTGCATTTATAGTTTTTTGTTAAAGTAATACGTTCAGAAAACTGAACATACTTAATTTGTCCGAGAAAGATTCAACATGGCACATTGGTTATATCACTGAAAATGGCAGACAGCCGAACTGTGAAGGTCCAAGGTTCGGGTCCCACCGCGCGGCTGTCGATCTACATCTCTGGAGTTTTGGTAGGTTTTCTCCAGATGTTGCGTGAATACGCCTTAGAGCCCCTTAGAAAGTCCTCCTAGCCAAGGAACCCCCCTCTATCCTTTTCAGATCGCGCGAGCGTAGTGTTGCCATAATCACGTAAACAAACATTGACCGAGAAAGATAGATATGTGAAAAAAAAAATATGCTATTCCATTCTAAAATAATCATTCCGTTATTTTTAAGATTTCTCTTTCTAATATTTATTCGACAAAAATATCTTTCATTTCCTGGGAATGTTTACGATGTTGGCCATTTTTTCCCAGATACATTATTTCTCTAACATCGTCTATGATTTAAAAGTATCACATTTCAAGAAATATATTTTCCCTCATGTAAAAAAACATAAAATGCTTTCGAAAAGGATTTATGGAAGGCCATTCTCTGTTGTCCTTGAGTTTTTAGCATAAATCTGCGTCTTTAGAAGTATATATATGTACACACACCACCCAGTTACTTAATTTATTATCCGATTTAATGCCTTGCATTACAGTTTTCTTAATAAATAGGGACGCATAAATAATGTTTATGATGGTAAAAGTGCGCATTCTGCGAGAGGGCGCGCGCATAGCGAAGACAACTTGAAAAACAGATTTTTGGAATAGATCAGAACATCAGCGGCCGCTCTTTGAGTTAACCGGCGGTGAAAGTTAGCTATGTGCCGAAATCAAATGGCCCGTAAATTTCATTCGGTTGTAGATTCCTAAAGCAAAAGTGGCCTGAAAGTACTTGATGGGTGATTTAATTCGTACAGAGAGAAATGGAATGAGCAGACCCTTGTAAGTTGACCGCATGTGAATTTCGAATGAATTTTGGATTAGTTATGATTTTTTTTTGTCATGCATGATAAAATTTTTAATTTACATTTCAAGCATGGTTGAAATTAGAATGTTGAGTCAGTGGTACCAAAGGACCAGTGACTCCATGACTTCACTGGTCCATAAAAGTTATCTTTGGTCCGTAAACATGTTTTAAAAAATTGCGAAAGAAAACAAAATATACGTGCAATATACAGCAGAATTTCCATACAACGAACTCGCTTGGTTCCAGTTAACAAATTCTTAACCAGTTAACGATTAACTTATTTCACGATAAAGTGAGACAAACCATGTAAAATGCATTGATTATAAAACACTTTCCAACACAGCATTTTTCTCTTTCTTATGATGTAGCATCGTTAAGCTTGGCCAGAGTTTGGTGTTAACCCAGAAACAGCTGCATTTCACGAATGATACAGTTTTGCAAGACCCTGTAAAACAGATATAAATGTTATTGACATCCTCCAAACTCGGTATCATTCATTACTAACTTTACATTAAAAAATTTACACCAGGTTTTGATCTAAAAATTTCCTAGATATAAAACTTTTGAATGGAGTGATAACTTTGAAAATATACATCCCAAATGTTGTTTTTAAGATAGAATAACTGGAACAACTATCTTTAGGAGGTATCAAGGCATAGGATGGTTTGCTTTTAACGTTTCTAATGATTCAATTACATTTTTTTCTCTCTCAATTTAAGTTAAATTAAAGGTAAGCAAGCTAGTGGAGATTTCATTTAAATAACACTAATGGTATTTTATAGAATAGTGAAATGCACCTTTTATTAGAAACTAATCAAAGGTGCATTTCAATTTTCCTTTTGGAATTGAAAACATCGCGAATTTTTAAGTCAATATCACAAAATATAATTTTAGCATTAGATTATTAATGAAAATATGCCGTCGAAAACTGTTATGAAATAATAAATCGCATACAATACTTTGATTGTGTAGCACTTTCTCTTTATTAAATGCGGATTTTGAGGACATGCTTCAGCATGTCTGTATCGAAAAATAAACGTTTTGTTGATTTCGACGAAAATAGGGTTGGCACTATTTCATCGAAACAATTTTGTTGAATCGACCAAATTTTTGTTAATTCCATTCAACATATTTTAAATTAACAAAACTATTGTTTGAAACTAACAAAATTATTCAATTGAAATAAAAGCAAGTTTTCGTTGGATCAACAACATTCTGTTTCGTTCAAGAACCCCCCCCCCCTCCGAACCACCTTTCGTGTGGTCCCTTTTATTAGAGTTAAGGGTGGCAAAAGTAAGCTTTTCATTAAATTGAATCGGCAGGTATTTCAATTGGATATTTGTAAAAACTCTTTTTTTTTTAATTTCCGATTTGGAGGCCTGCTATAGCCTTGACCACTACGAGGGTCGCAGATGTTGGTCATTTCATTATGGGGGCGCTATTAGGCAGACCAACGTTGCCCCCTATATGAATGGTCCCTTCCTTTTAAACCCATTCCAGATGGGAGACCTAGCACCTGAAATCGGCACTCCCAGAGTTTGAGCAAGGAGGGCATTGGTGACGCGCACAGAATTTACGCGCAGCAGCTTCCATGAGCGTACACTGTCCCTCAGCAGCCCAGCAGATAAATGTTTTCCCCCTCACTCCCAGCAGCAAAACTAGTTCAAAAACGCTCAAAACACGTGTTTTGAACGAGCTTTAAATGTTTTTTGAACTAGTTGTTACTCGGGAAGCACTGGCCAAGCCGGTGATGCTTCACTTTCCGTGTTCTTACGGGAACGGAGCTTAGCGGAAACGTCTCTTAGAGACTTCGTAGAAACTACTTGAAAGCACTTGGATGATGAATTAATTTAAATAGCAGCATGTAAGCTCATTGCTTGTGAATATTTTTCAGCAATTTTTTTATGCATGATATATTTTAATTCATCTTTGGGTAAAGCGTCGCTTCAGATGTGGGTGTTGAATTTTTAAAGTAAAACTTAAAGATAATGGCAAAACCTTCACAAAATATTGAGCGCTCCGCTAGAAGAAATGTTGTTGATGAATAATTTTATGGTGTATTCCAGTATAACCTATATCGGTTCCGTTTGAAACACCTCATATCTCTGAATGACGCTTTCGAGAAGGACTGCCCATAAAGCTTAAAGTATGGAAATTCTTTTGAGAACGCCTGTTAAAAATACGTAAACTGTATACACACCACCCACAGGGTACGTAGTACTGTAGGGAGGAATCACATATATAAATTTTGTAGTACTCTATGGCATATTGACAGCAGTTAGAGCCCGGACAGACAAACCAAATCATAAGCATTTTTCAACCTTCTTAGAATGTGCTAAAAAGGACTGTTTGTATCTTGAATGGGGGTTTTTCGATTTCTTAAGTTGACAACACTGCTTTTCCGCCCATAACTTTCGAAACTCATACCCTCATAAAATGATAAGATAACATTACTCATAAATTCAACTCTGGGACAGTTCGGATAAATTATTCATTTTATCCCATTTCGCTTGGTCCGTATAACAGAAAGTGGAAATTGCATTCATTTGCTTAATATTTTGCTACACGTTATCATTATATACAGCGACACTAGTAGTATTTCATTTTTTTTATTTGCACTTTTTCTGCGATAGTTACAATGGACACACAGATATGAATTTTAACTATATTATCTTTTTACCACAAGCCAACACGAGCCGAATGCCTTGTCCGTTTCTGCAAAGCCTCCAGAGGAGAATTATTTGGATGAACAAGGAGTCCATTTGCATCTAAATGGCTACGAAATGAGCCCGAAAGATGCTCACTGCCCCGGAGAAAAACCGCGTACTGTCAGTTACGCGAAAAGAAAACGCAAATAAATATAAATAATGCGATTTCGTATTTTGGGCGATATTTTGTGTCGTTACAGTTGCTTTTTTCCGAATGGAGCCGTTTTCTTTCGAGGTCCGTTTTATTTTAGACGGAAATATTCAGAGATATGCATATCTTCTGAAGAAGGCCAGGGCCCACAAGGGGCTGTCGTGCCAATGTTGATGGTGATATCTTCAGGGTCTCGAATGTTTGAACAACAGAAATGTATACACTATACAGGGTGTGCCAACAACACAGAGTACACCTATATTTAAAAATGAATTTTAAAGAAAAAGCAAAAACGAATGGAGTTTTATAAGAAAAAATTCATACGGGAAACGAAATGTTTGATGTGTGCAATTTTTTAAACACTTTTTTTTATGTTAGTATAAAACTTTTATTTAGGAATACTAGGGTCCAAGGCCCCCCTAGACTCGCTACGCTCGCTTTTCGTATGAGGTATTTGGCCCCTCATAATTCTTATTCGTAAAAAAGGCATCATTTCAATACACAAAACCAAAAGGTTGGATCCGATAGAATGTTACCGAGCTGCACATTGCTTTTTTCTTGCATGTTTCTTGAAACATAAAAATTTAAACTTCACACTATTTTGAATTATGTAAAACTTATGGAACACCTTGCGTATTCGCCATCCATGGCTATTTTTCATAATTTGGAAACTTACATATATGTAGAGTTAATCATTAAATCTAAGAAAACAGTACTTCATGTGTTTTCTTTGATAAAAACTACGAACCCGCTACTTATGGCGACTTGCTTGCCACCCATGGCGACTCTTCATTATTTGGCGATTTACGCACATTGCATAACCGATAATGACTGCCCATGCAAGGTTAGCGGGAAAACCGTTATCCATATATTCATATACATAATCTTTTGCAGATTGGCGTAGGTAACATCACGAAATATATAATCTTGCCCCGCTCGCAAATATCCAATCTGTACTATAACAGCTGTAACGGTATAGTTAACGTCGCCAAATATTTCTACTGGTAGGAAACACCCAAGCTGAACCCAACCGACTTTAAAATAATCTGCAGTTTAATTATTTTCCATTTCCAAGATAGTGGGCTCTAACATTTTGGAACTCTCGGTTTAGATCCACCCTGCTTGGAAAGATACCATATTGCCAGATCGTACCAAATGCCAAGATGGCGTTGATTAGTTGTTCTATTTTGGCAAAACGAATGATCGCTCATTCTCAGTGGCGCACACAAGGGGGGAGGGTCCAGGGGGTCCGGACTCCCCCCCCCTCATCGGCTTTGATGCATATCTTTTTTTCGATTGATTATTATCCTATATCTATAGTATATAAAACAATTCCAAAAAAAGGTAGCAATAGTTTCAGTTCTAATAAATAAAAAAGAAATCTTTTTCTCGTTTTCCTCAACTTTCAAAAACGAACTGAAAGTGAACATAAAACACCATCTTGTTCTCAAAACTGAACAACTAGTACCAAGCGCGTAGCCAGGAAAATTTTTCTGGGGGAGGGGCGATATGAACTTATATGTGTATAAATAGACGGAATTTCATCACTAATCCAAAAATTTCGGGGGGGGGATATATCCCGATATCCCACCCCTTGGCTACGCCCCTGACTAGTATTTTACTTCCTATTGTACTGTGTAGTGTATTCTTAGGGAATTGGATGGGACGAGTTTTGATGAATTCCATCTAATGAAAACGGGGTCTTTAGTCACTGATTTTTGACAATCTGGAACATCCCTAAAAGTTGGACCCCCCACAGCCAAAAATCCTGTGTGCGCCCCTGCTCATTCAAAACTCCTGTTGTCAAACTTACTATTTGAAAATTGGGAACTTTGTGTAACGCACTTTGAGTTATTTATTTCACATACTTTTTAATTGGGCGTAAAATTCGTGTCATTCTGCTTCATGTTTGTCAATTTCACGCGATTCTACATACTTGGAATTGCTTTGTTGCAAAGGCATGAATGATTTTATGCTGGCGAAAATTGAAAAACCTGGCAACTATTATTGGGTTTTTTTTTTTCGTTTTTGATTAATATCTTCTAAAATAATTCGAAATTTAAGTCATCTTATCGGGTTCCTCGAAATTTTCCGAATCCGTGGACAGCTTTGTCGAAATTCATATCTCCATGGTTTAGGAGGCGATAGCCGAACAAGCTCTTCACAACGGCGGCGGCGGCGTCAGCGGCTGTTACTTCTTTTTAGGATAGAGAGGTTATTAACATACAATAATAATTTTTGGTTATTATTACAGGAATGTTAAACCCATTTAACATAATATTTTAAAATATTTTAAAAGTACTTTTTTTAAATGAGATTTTTTCTACTCATTTTAAAATGCTACTCGTTTTTTAAATTTTAATTTTTTTGGCTTCAGTTTTTTTAATGTTGTAAAGGTTAATATTTTGAAAATTTTAATGATTGGATTTTGGGTAATTACATTAACCAAGTCTTGCATCTTGTGTCATTCTGATGTAACCACTAGATGCTTGATTCTGACTCATTTTATGAACAGTGATAAAATAATTTAATCCACGTAAGATCTTCGGCATCTCCGTTATTAGATCAGAAAAATCACCCATATTAAGTTCACATTAGAAATAAATTAAAGGTCAAATAAAACTAAAGAAGCGCGCGTGTTTAAAATCACGCCCAATTTATAAATATGTCGCCGTCAAACTTGGCCGCAATTTTAGACATGACTTTAAAAAACAGTGCATCACTACCAATGAAATTTAAGGAGACGCTGTATAAGAACTTTATAATTCCACCCTTTAAGCGAATAGCAAAACCTTTTTAGGAACGTCTTTATACTGGTTGTACTGTTCGTGAAATAGATCAATGTCTCTGAATCGCCACGGGCGCCCCACCATGGCCGAGTGGATAAGACACTGAAAGTGGTAGACGGCTGAAGTGTGGAGGTCCAGCGTTCCGGCCTTATGCGCAGCTGTCGATCGAACGGTCTGCAGTTTGGATCGGTTTTCTCCAGATGTAACGTGGATACACGTTAGAATCCCTTAAAAAGTCCTTTGACGAAGGTAACCCAATCATTGGCAGATACCCCCTTTCGTACCTGTGCCGTAACACAGCACGACTAAGCAGCCATGGTCCGTATTGTATCATAATTCTTTTGAGTGCTCCTGTAAAGAAGCCACGGGACATACACCTTTCTCGATGGAGGGACTTATTTTGTTGATCTTAACAACATATATATTTCAATTTTGTTTTGTTTGAAGTCGATGTGAATGTCTCTAAAATAAACTTTTGCCGAATTAAAGATTGCCATGTTTGTCTACTTGAAACTGTTTCGTTTCTTTTTAGTTAGACAATGAGTGATCGATGCTTGCATTTATGTAATAGATAAAGAAAATTAATAAAAATTAATGAACGCTAGCTGTACGTCCGACGACTGTTTCATAAGCAACTAATGAGTCTTCTTCAAGGAATGCAGCACAGGCAAAACTGTACAAGTCGAGTAATACTTCGTTTGATACACATTTGGGAAATTTTCATCCTTTTATCATAAAACCGAGGTCTGAAAATTCACTCCTGTTCATATTTTCTTTTCTCTGACTGAATGTGATTAGGATGTGAGTGGAAAGCTGTTCACTAAAACAATCTAACTTTAAAAGAACATGAAGTCGTGATGTAAGTTTATTAAATGAAGTATTGTATTGGGTAGTGATTTTTCAAAGAATTAGTTACAATGAATCAATATTTTAAAAAACAAATTGTTTTTACGGTACTTCTAAGTACCGTTAGAAAATATAAAGGCCCTAATAGCACGGAAAGTCACAATGAGGTCGCAGTGAAGTCCCTGCGAGTCACATACGTCGCAGTCACACACGTGACTTATATGTGACGTCAAATAGAAGTCACAGTGTGACATCTCTGCAGCTATCTGCTTGTGACTTCACTGTAACGTCAACGTGACTTCCGTTTGTGACAAAATTTGTAACGTCACCAAAAAGTCACCCTGACGTCGCCAAAAAGTCACTGTGTCGTCACCAAACAGTCACAGACAGTTCGTCTGTGACAAAATTTGTAACGTCGCCGTGTCGTCGCCAGGAAGTCACAGATAGTTCGTCTGTGACAAAATTTGCAACGTCGCCATAAAGTCACCGTGTCGTCGCCAAAAAGTCACATAGAGCATGTCTGTGACGAAATTTGTAACGTCGCCAAAAAGTCACCGTGTCGTCGCCAAAAAGTCACAGATAGTTCGTCTGTGACAAAATTTGCAACGTCACCAAAAAGTCACGGTGTCGTCACCAAAAAGTCACAGATATCATGTCTGTGACAAAATTTGTAACGTCACCAAAAAGTCACCGTGTCGTCGCCAAAAAGTCACAGACAGTTCGTCTGTGACAAAATTTGCAACGTCGCCAAAAAGTCACGGTGTCGTCGCCAAAAAGTCACAGAGAGCATGTCTGTGACAAAATTTGTAACGTCGCCAAAAAGTCACCGTGTCATCGCTAGAAAGTCACAGACAGTTCGTATGTGACATAATTTGTAACGTCGCCAGCAAGTCACAGGGACAGTTCGTAAGTGAGGACAATTTGGAAAACGGAGCTGTGCTTAAAGAAAGGAAACAATTGCTCAGTACTCCTTCAAAACCAATCATTCATGGATACCTACAGTCAAATAATCAGTGGATGTCGTGTGGGGTTTGTATAGGGGTGGGGGGTAGGGGGTAGAGGAGGCATGATCGTTCATAAGAATGGTCAAACAAGGGTACCTGTACCCCCTAGCAATGCCGGCTTAAGGTATTGGCAACTCGGGCAGCTGCCCGGGGAACCATATGTTTAGAGGGCGCCATCAAAGCACTAGATAGGTGGGGGGGCTGTGTTTTTTTAAATGTTTATCAAACGTCGGACTGTCCCACCTGCCTATGGTCAGGCGATCCCCCTTTGTTGCTTATTCTTCGTTTTCATCATCATTTTTACTGACTACCATTGTTAAAATAATTTTTTTCTAAGAAATGATTACCTGAAATGGGGAAGTGGAGAAGGCAATAATTTTCTTTTCTTTGTCTCACCATGGCACAGTGGTTATATCAATGTCACTGAAACGGCTGAAGTGTGAAGGTCCTGGGTTCGGGTTCCATCCCGCGGCTGTCGATGTAACAGTCTGGAGTTTTGGTAGGTTTCTTCCAGATGTAACGTGAATACGCGTCAGTTGTTGTATGTGTGTTAAGGCAAACCTGTATGCGGGGCATCTGCCTAGGATGGGGGGGTGCCTTGGTAGGAAGACTTTCTAAGGGGTTCTAACGTGTATTCACGTTACATCTGGAGAAAAACTACCAAAACTCCCGTTAGATCGACAGCCACGAACCGTTAGATCGACAGCCACGCGATGGAACCCGAACCCGGGACCTTCACACCTCAGCTATCTACCATTTTCAGTGGCATAACCACTGTGCCATGGTGGGGCCGAATACGCGTCAGAACCTCGTAAGTCCTTCTAACAAAGCACCCACCCCCCTCCCTTGGCAGACCGCATTTACTTTGCTTTGCCATAATCACGGAATCAATCAATCACAATAGAAATTTTATAAATCACGGAAATATTCCTCGATATGGCCGGGCTTTACTCTTTAAAAGCTTGTTTCAGATTTAATCTTGTACCCCGGCCAAGCATTTCCGTCTTCCTCGTTTAATTCGGGTTCTTAAACAAGGGCTCGTTATAAACGAGTCTGACTTACTTAGAAAGTGCGCCGAAAATTAGATAGTCCGGGACGCCAGCTGAGAGCCGCGGTCCTGCCCCTAGAGATTTTAGTGCATGTGTTACGAAAACAAAAGTGCATCACAAAGCTGAATGAAAATTGAAATTGTTACAAATATCCTCTCTTCTAGATTTTTTTTGAGTTTGCCCTCTCCCTAAAAAATTTCTATGGGCGCCCATGAGAGGAGGCAGTCCAACCTCGGGCGACAAGCTAAAAGCAGGGGGCAGGAAGAACAGTAAAATTTTGAATGAGCTGACAAACTGAAGGATCGAGATGATGGGAATAAGTCGAAGGAAAAAAGTTTTTAAAAATTCGATGTCAAATTGAAGGACAGCCCCGGAGGGAGTCCCGGGGTCAATAGTCCTCGCATACGCCCCTGCAAAACATATGGTTTACATTATTTATTCGGTCACGCTATTTTGCCACGTTGTCATACCAGTACTTTCAGGGTCTGGCGTTATTAGGAGGAGGAGGGGGGCTCATTTCAGAGTTTCGACACTTTGATCTCAAAATAATGCAAAAAGTTTCAGTATTGCTATAAAAGTATCAGGGGGGTAGCGAGAAAATGGCTAATGGGGCTGCAGCCACCCCTGAGCCCAGAGACGTCACTAAGGGGCGGGGGAGTATCCCCTCCCAAAATTTATACGAGTTGGCAAAATCTCGCTCTTCACTTAAAAAATTGTGTTTCAGGTGGGGAAAAAATGTTTTTAGGATACATTAACTTCAGAATCTTATTATTTTTATTACTATATTTTTTTAATTATTATTTTCTCATCTGGATCGAAACATGCAGTGGGCACGTTTCGATCCAAGGGGCATAAAAGAATAGCTTAGGAAACGTTGGGAGCGCGGTCAGTGACAGTGGCGGATCCAGGAATTTTTTTTGGGAGGGGCTAAATTTTTTAAAAAGCTTATTTCACCCAATTAAAATGTACTATAAATCAAAATTTTAGTCTAAACCAATCTATTAGGCTTTTGGGAGGGGCTAAGTAATAAAATATGATCATTTTAGCTATTTAAAGTGTATAATAAAGCAGAATGTTACCCTTGAGCAATCTCTTTTGGGGGGGGCTGAAGCCCCCTAGCCCCTCCCCTGGATCCGCTACTGGTCAGTGATGATGATGAATACCAGACTTGGAAGTGACCGAAGGGAAGGTTAAAAGGTGCTTTTCTCCTTTATTTATCACCCCGACGCACTCCGCCCCCCCACATTTGGACTGCTTTGTTTGTCATTCCCGAAAAACGTCTACGTGTCCACTGGGCGCCTAGCCTCCAGGCGGATGTTCTTTGGACATGTTGATCCAATTCCTCCGATAATTACTTTGAACTGTCATTGCCATTTCTGCGAAATGCCGGAGAAAATATACCCCAAAAAGGACAGACTATAGTTCATTTTTCACAAGCCACAGAAAATAGATTTCTTGAAGTATTTCATCATCTTAACGAAAAGAGAAAATATGTCTGATTTTGACGGCCCGGTTTAATAAAAATTTTGGATTTACGGATTACCAGTAAAGCGTCCTAATCACTAGTTTACCACGGAACTAAACTAGTTGAGTTAAAAAAATACTGCTGATATGTAAATAATATGGTAAAAAATTTCTCTAATTTACATCCGTTTCAAGTGATGTCCACAGCACGGGCGGCACTTGTTTTTACAAACCCATAGGGACCACTGGGTGAGCGGAAAAAGCGCAATTGTTAATGTAGTTTAAAACATGAGTACTCAATATCAAAATTATTATTGGTAACAAAGCTCATCAATTGACAAATATTAATATCAACAAATAAAATCCAGAACGATAAATCACATCGAATGCATTGAGCATGCTGAGCCCTCCCAAAAATCTTAATTTATCCCCATTAATTCCCAAAAATCTTAATTAGCTTCATAGCTTTTCATGAATAGAAAAGCGAAGTATATATTTCGAGATTCTACATTCCCCCCCCCCCCCAACAATAACAGGCGCACAAAAAATAATAAATTTTATTTTATAACTAAACATTTTTTTTTTTTTTTTTTTTACTGGAAAACAGAGTAACAAATTTTATTTTACAATAAAAATGATATGTTTAGATTTTAAAGTATTTATGAACTGGGAAAAAAAGCTGCTTTTTTTTTAGTTTAGTTTTATACCTGGTCAGTTTTTAATGACTTACGTAAACTGTGTCACATTCACGTTTTATTCATTTTCACGGTAATAAGACAAATAAAAAAAATTGATTAAAAAAAATATTCTTTTAAATGTATTTTTATTTTTTCTAACAAGCACTTCGGCTTAGCCGTAAAGTTAAATCTGAAAATCATTTTATTTTTAGTGATGTGTATCAGTTTAAATGCTTTCTAAATATCTTAAGCATTTTATTTCTTTTATTTGGAAAACATTTTAAATGCTTCCAGATAAATCATGATATTTTTTATCCGTTTTTGACAGCAAGTGAAACTAACTACACGTACATATCATGTATAAATATTGCAGATTAGAGAAGAGATATGTCTAAGAAACGTGTTATTTTGCCTTACCGTTCGAGTAGAGTATTGATGGAATCGTGTCACACGAAAAAAGAAATTCGAAAAGAAAGTTGTCGGTTACCTTTGGTTGTAGGAAAACCCAGAAAGCAAATATATTTTATTATGGCAAATCCAGGATGCTTAAAGAATATCAAGATAAATGCTCTTCTGCCAGATGTAAAAAACAAAGTAGAAACAAAAGTACTCTCTGAGACAGAAAACAAGAATGAAAAAATCTGATATTTCCAACTATTTTACTAATATTTAAATATAAAAAATGTGTTTGTATAATTTCTTATGTATTAGTATGCAGTTTCATAAATATTAAAACTAACAAAATTTTTTAGAATTTTTTTCCTTGGCTATCAAATGTTTATACTTCATTGAGCGACCACCTCAATTAACGACCGATTTTTCGCGGAAGAAAGGGTGGTCGCTCTCAAGAAGTTTCAGTTTATCTATGTATGTATGTATGTATATATATGTATGTGTGTGTGTGTTTGTGCATGTGGTGTAATGATTGAAAAACTTACTAAAGTATAAATCCTTGCTAAAATATGAAAACTGAAATAAAAGAAGTTATTTTCTGAAAAATAACAAAAACAATCATCTACATTCACTTATCAAGCGTTTGTATTCACTGTTACCTGTTTACAATGAAGACTAACAAAAAAGCCAGGTATCAGTTTTTTAATAAGCATACACAGAAGTGTGTGTTTATAAGAAACACACTTCTCAGTGTGCGTGAATATATATATATATATGCATATATTTGTAACCCCCCCCTGCAAAAACGGCCTAGCTACGCCTTTGGCTGCATGAAAATTGACCCTGACATCATTCTTGCAAATTCTTATGTAAAATGACCTCCTGAATCTGAATATGACCCATTTTTGCGTATCATGTACCATTTTCACTATAGCCCCCCAATTTCAATACCATTCGAGAATTTTATATTCATTAATTTGATTTAAAAGAGAAAACGGATTGTTTTAACCAACCAAACGATTGTTTTGACTTTGAGGGGCTAGTGAGGGGAAAATTTCTAGAACATGAACATTTGTAGCAAGGGGGATATTTGGGGCCGTGGGGGGGGGTGGATTTGCAATCTTAAATTTACAAAAATGAATAGAAAGCATTGGAAGTTTTTTTTTAATTGCAATTTTTTTTCTTATTTTCTGAATATTAAACCTCCCAGCTCCCCCCCCCCCGTTTTTTCGACCAAATACTGAATACCAAACACCGATTTTTTTTTTTTTTTTTTTTTTTTTTTTTTTTTCACAAAATAAGTAACTGTGATCGTTGTACACATTCCAGACTTTTGTTTTAAATTAAAAATCTTTCCATTCATTTCAACTATAGTATATTTGTAAGTTGTCTACGAAAAATTGGAGGTTTAGTTATGGTCTTAATCCGAACATTAATTTACTTTTTATGCATAAATGTATTACCAATGGCAAGGATTTTAAAACCGATTTACCAATTTATTTTTTTAATTTATTTTTATTTACTAACACTTTTGACAAAGTAAAATTTTTAAAATAACATCCTCCCTCCAGAATTAGAATAAAAAAGTTCTATCAATTTTTATATTACACCGTAATTTTTGTGTTTGCAGCCACTTTCGGCCCACTAACATTTTCTTCTAACATACGTGCACATCATACATAAGTGTATATATAAATACTGTATATATTAAAGTGACCGGCCCATCGGGAAAATTCCCGGGTTCCCGGTGTTTGTATCCGGCATCCTGGCTGATAGTTTTTTTTTTTTTTTTTGTCAGTTTAACAGACTTTTTTTTTTTTTTTTTAGTGTATAAATCTAGCGTCATAGCGGTTTTTTTTTGTTGCGCGTGATGTTTAATAGATCTTTTTCTGCTACTTCTCTTGCTTTCTCAAGAGTATACAATTCAGTATTGTTCACTGGAGGTTCATATGAAGGTATGCCGAACATTAAGTAAGTGTTTGTAAATTTAGTAAAAGAGTGAGGTGTGTTATTATATTCTTGCTTTGCTTCTTTGTCCAGGGTATTTTACTATCAGATGAGTTTGCTTTGCATCTTAATCTACTGACAATTGATTGATTAACCATTTTATTTTTCCCGTTACACGGAGGCAGGGCCGTACGCAGAAAACAATCTCGGGGGGGGGGGGAATAAACGGCGAAAAAGGCTAAATTTTTCACGAAAAGGCTTCATCATTATTGTTTTGTTAATTTTAAATTTAATTTAATTAAAGAGGGGGACCAGAGGGTCTGGTCCCCTTCCTCCGAAATTTCCCTGGGTACAGCCTTGCACGGAGGCCTGTGTGCCGAGGTGAGTAGTTGTTTTACACACACATTTATCATTTATATGTACAGTAAAATCTCTCCACAACGATATCCTCTATAGCGATAATTCTTTCTATTACGATATTTTTTCATAGTCCTAGCTGAATTCCTTTTAGATTAATGTAAAACAGTTCTCTGTATAACGATATTCTTATAACAACGATAATTATCTTTTCAACGATGGTAATAGTTGACCCTTACACCACAATAATTCTCTTCGCTACGATATTTTTTCTGCGACATACAAATTAAATTAAACCTTCCCGAGAAAGAATTTAGCCCCCTCCACAAATAATTAAAATGCCCGCCTAATTCATTGAAAAGGTGAAGAAGCATTTGTCACTAGTTGGTGGGTACTTTTTTTCTCCTGATGTTCTTGTCTTTGTCAACTACGAGGACACAATTATGGTCAAGGGGGACGTGTCTCAAGGTTACTATAAGCTATAAGGGCCATTCTTCTCAATCTTTGGTGGGGATAGTGGCCACTTCTCTTGCCGGCTCGACTGTGTCAACATTGGCTGTCTTTTCTGCCATAAGTAAGTACACATTTTATGATAATATCTTAACCCTTATGTTATAATTATATGTAATTTAATTATTTAACTTTATAGAGAAATATTTCTTTCCTCACTTGCAGTACCGTTGTTGTATGAACCTGCAGTACTATTTTAAAATTACCAAGCACGTACTTAGGGGGATTTCGATTTTTGTTACTAAAATGATAATATAATATTTTTACGAAAAATTCTGGCTTTTTTACCGTTTGGACACCTTCCAAGATGTGTGGTTTCTTTTCTTTTCTTTTTTTTTAAATACGGCAGAACACTACTGAATACACCAAGGGTGATTAGTAATATTATTGATATTCCCCCTGGCAAATATTATCATTATGGTCTGCATGCAGCCATTAAAAGTATGTTGACCTGCTTAAAAGATGTTAATAAATTACCAAATATGTTACATTTAATTATAAATGTTGATGGCTTGCCAATTAGCAAGATCGTCCAAAAGTTCAGTGTGGCCTATACTATGTTCTGACATAATATTAAAAAGGTGTATTCATTGTTGGTATGTACCATCAGTGCCGTAAAAATAGGGAGGCATGGCGGGGCGAATACCCGGGACCCCCACACGTAGGGGCTTCAAAATCCATATGCCTATTTTCCTCCAACCTCTTGTATTTTTCTTTATGTGTTTTTGAATTTTATAACTTTTTAGATTTGCGCATCAAATATTCTAAACGGATCACCTAGCACGGTTTAAGCAGAAAACAAAAAATGTTGCTTACTGCTTACAAAACAGCTAACAGCTCACCAACAGATCCGCTGTATTACGATATCGATATGTAATTTTTAAAAGTTAAATTTATATGCCACTATTTTTAGAGTCAAAGTTCTTTAACTAATGACCTTGTGTTTTCCTTATTTGTATTCTAGAAATTCTTTATTTGTATTCTATTCATTGATCTGGTCCTCAAACAGCCACTCTGAAGCAAACATTCCATTTGGGGGGCCCCTGTTGTTTCTTAAAATTATCATATCACTTAGATAATTTCGAACAAAAGGCTTGTTTTTTCTTTTTGTTGTAATTATTACTTACAAACATTTTATGCGCTTACAAATAATGTGCAGATGCATAATCAGTGGTGGACACTGATTTCCTGTAAGAAAAGGGGGAATGGAAGTAATCATTAGGTTAAATATAAGTCGTGATCTACATGTTTAAAATTAAAAATGTACAGACTTTATGTTAAAAATGCAAATAAATGCTACATTTCAGCTTGAATTCATGTGAAATCCATTAATTACTTCAGTATATGAAATTAAAAATACCTTGTTGTTACAAAGCACGTGCTCGATTAATGGCTGAAAATGCTTTTAGTAGGAATAATCAGGAACACATAAGAACTACATTGATGATTTATTAATGTTGTTGTGTTCTGTTAAGGCAAAGCTGCGCAAGAGCTATCTGCTTAGAAGGGGTACAACGGGCGGAGGACTTCTAACGCGTATTCACGTTAAATCTGGAGAAAGCTGTACAAAATTTCAAACCTTAGATCGATAGCTGCACGGCAGGACAGAAACCAGGACCTTCACACTTTAGCCATCTGACAATGTTGTATGTTGAGTGTTTTATCCACTCGTCCATAGTGGGGTTTGATTCATTAATTTTTTATCAAGTAATGTAATTTTGTAATTATTTAAGATAAGAAGACATAAAGTTCCACGAGAAAAGGGACGAAGCGTGAGGAAAGATAATTTTGTAAAGTTTTGGAACTCCTAGTTCTAGTCAGTGACTCGTGACTTTAATTCAGTGATTAAATTCTCTTTATAACAAGTATGCACTTGTGCCCGTTCTTTGAATAAAATGTCAAAAACACAAATGTTTTTAGTTCTCAATTTAAAAAAAAGTGAAAAGAAGAATAGCGATTGGAAAGTACTTCATGTCATTTAAAAAATAATTCATTCCGCCCTGTGGAAATTGCGACATGAGTATTTTTACTGCGTTCTAAATTCTTTTGTAGTTTTTTATTGTTTTCATCCTAAAATATTTCAAAGCCTGAGATGAGTCCCTTCCCACAAACGCAGGAGCCCTCACTAAAATTATTCTTATCTTATGGGCATCCACGCTGTGCGCCACTGTATAAAACATACACTTAAGTATTGTGATTGTGATACAGTATGAATTATAGCTAATATCATTTAAATCTTCCAACTTGCGTCCGAATTGAAAATTTTCATTACATTATTATATTTCAATTGATTTTAATTTTTAAATTCTCTTTATTTCATGATATTCCCAAGTAACAAACGTAAGGGAAATTCCAATACGTATGAGGATTCTTTTTTAAAACTTATCTTTGTGTGTGTGTGTGTCAGAGGCCGAACTACAGGGCGAAAAATCCTGCAATGCGGGGGGGGGGGGATTATAAGAGACCCAAAAATTTTGTTAGCACTGACACTAGATAAAAAAATGGAAAGTACTGGGTATAAATACAGAACTACAAAAAAAAAAAATCAGGTCTGATATTTGGATCCCTTTAAATGTCTCCACTGAATATTTAGTTCCCCGAAACTAATATTGTAGTGACCCCTCCAAAAGCAAAGAACCGTTTTGCCTGAGGACTAGCTGATAAGGAGATTGGCGGCCCTTTGTATGGACAGAACAAGCGCGTATGGTTCCATTTTACTATTTCCTGTTCTTGTTAGCGCCCAGTCCGCATGGAATAAGCAATAAAAAGAGGAGCAAAAATCCAAGGCCACCCCTTGAACCTTTAGTGGGTTGTTCTGTTTTGCTCGTTTATCAGTCAGTATTTTCTGAAAATGATTCTCGACCGTGAAGTGCAAATTCCTTTTCTTTTCTCCTGAGTTGAGGTGCGTTTGCGGTTTTATTTTAACTACATTAGTGAAGATGTAAGTGTATGATTCTCTAAATATATTTCTACGTATATCTAATTTTATGTTAAAAATTTTTCTATGTATATACAATTTTACTCTTAAAATTTTTCGATGTATATACAATTTTACTCTTAAAATTTTTCGATGTATGCTTAATTTTATGTTTAAAATTTTAAAAACGGGAGCTAATTCGGAGCTAAATACGGAAAAGGCCTTTGAAGCTAAGATCTTATCAAAGACCATAGGTATGTTTTACTTATTTATTTAGTTTTTTTATTTAAATGAAGTTAAAATAAAAAATAATTCAGTTATTTAACCACACTAGCTCAAAAAAAAAAAAAAAAGCAAGAAATATTAAGACGAATTAAATGCAAGAATAAGATATTTGCAATTTTTTTTTTTTTTGTCTTAGTATATGATGTAAGAATCATATATTAAAAAATCATTATATGAAAACATTTTCAGAAATTTAATACAGGTGAAAGGTAATAAAATGCTTGAAATGCATTAAATAAGCTCCGCCACTGGTGTGTATCTACACTCAAATGTAGTATAATACATTACTTCTATTATAAATTTGTAAATATATTCAATATTCTTAAAGGTATTTTTTATTTAAATTTAGGACGAATAGATAAGCTTTTGGTGTTGCTGCTGTGATTTTCGGTAGTTTAAATTACATTAAAAGAATAATTTTCAAACTAACAGTACTAGTGTTTTCTGCTTTTTTTCTTCAGCAGATTTTAGTAAATGTACTTAACCATAATAATTCTTATTTCTCTCAGTGATCACTCGGGTAAAATGGCGTCCATGGTAGGCAACAAAATTGCACTTTTTCTCAGTAAGAACGACACGACGTGTTTCCATACGACCTGTTCGTTTGCATACGACCACTCTTTCTTCCATGGTTAGTGTTGTGGTCGTTGATTAAGCAAATGAAGAAGCTATCACAAAGTTAGGTCACAATAAGTAGTGTCTTATTGACTTTAACCTGTTCGCTCCCATCGTTACATCGAGGCGATGGTAGCAATTCTCTCTTCTGTTCTCATTTTTGCTTCTAGACCTGGTAGTTTCAATGCTTTTGTTTCGAGCAAGCGTTTGCGTTGTGCTACATCATAGGCATTCAAGTACCAATACGAGAAGAACGATGGGTACAGAAGGGAGAATAGCTGTCGTCACGTCCTTGCAACGATGAGATAGTACTTGTTGAACGTTTCTTTTATTGCATTAAGCTTGCAATAGAAATCTGCACCCTTTTTCAAGTGTCACACATGGCACACGCCTTCCTTGCTATAGCTTAGAGGTACGCAACTGACTTCTGTTTTGTGTCGTATGCTGCCTGTTGTAAATTGTGTTCTTAAAGTGAATTTTTCAGAAATAGAAAATTTATTTTTTAAAATAGAGGTCTGATTTGTCTTTTTTTTAATAAATACTTACATTATATCATATCTATTATTATCTAAGAGTGTTTAATTCTGTCTTTCTCGTACATAAAAATGTATGTACGTGCCAACCTATTTTCGTTTTTAGGGTTAGGATTAATATTAGGTTTAAGATTAAAAGGGCCCTCAGATTCAATCCCGCCCCTGGGCCTCGTATATCCAAGTTACGGCACTGTACTGACATTGATTTTGTTAACACTTCAGATAAAAATTATCATCACAGTGAAACAATTTTAAAGTCTATTCCTGGGTTTTGACTTATAACTTGTTTTCCCCTTGATTACCATGCATCTTGTGTGTCTTGGGGTTATGCGCAAGATACTGAATTTTTGGATATATGGACCCCGTGAAACACGCATAGGTTACAAAGTCATATCTGAAATTTCGGATAAACTAGTTTACTGTATACAGGACCTATTATTTTAAAAAGAATATTACGAAAAGATATGTATATTAATTTTATGATCCTCCATGTTGCTATAAGAATTTTAACTAGCCAAGAATAATACATGAATATATTGATCGTGCAGAAGAACTTTTAAAACATTTTGTCATGACATTTGCTACAATATATGGTAATGAATTTGTGTCACACAATGTACATAATTTGCTGCATTTGTGTGATGATGCTAGAAAATATGGCCTCCTAGATAATTTCAGTGCTTTCAGATTTGAAAACTACCTTCATTCTATACAGAAACTTCTTAGAAAATCAGATAAACCCCTCCAGCAATTAGCAAAACGATATAAAGAAAAAGAGAGATTTAACTTGAAACAACATATAAAAATTAATGAATTTAAAAAACAACATTCTAACAGGCCACTTTATCCAGGTTTTAATATCACAGAACCGCATAGGCGCACCCACGGAGGGGGCTATGGGGGCTGAAGCCCCCCTTAAAGGTAGAAAGTAAGAAGTGAAAAGCTTTAAAAAATGAAAATTGTCGCTAATTAATTATATTTTCTTTCTTTTTTTAATTGTCTTTTCAATTGTAAAAGTTATTTCTAACCAAAAAAGACATTTATTTAAAAAGTTTTTAAATAAATGCTTACAGTTAGTTTACGAAACACTGTTAATCTCGGTTACAACGTCACTGAAAAGAGCAGATAATTATTTATGACTCCATACCAAGTTACATTGCTTGTGTGTTTGTGTTCTATGGGACAGTCAAGTGGTACCGAATATGTGGACGTTATAAGAAAGTTGTAACTAATCGAGGTCACTATAACCGTGTTCAGCAGTATTTGCATGTCGCCCAGCCCCCCCTAAACTAAAATCCTGGGTGCGTCACTGCACAGTATAGTATATTAGTAAAATCTAATTTTACCACTAATTGCAACAATCCAACAGACAGTTTTGTTAAACTAAAATGTGGCACAATGGTGAAAGCCAGAAATTATATATATTGCTCAAGAGAA
Source organism: Cheiracanthium punctorium (assembly GCA_038373885.1). Taxonomy (NCBI): domain Eukaryota; kingdom Metazoa; phylum Arthropoda; class Arachnida; order Araneae; family Cheiracanthiidae; genus Cheiracanthium; species Cheiracanthium punctorium. The sequence continues at coordinate 21,170 of JAWZYV010015435.1, forward strand.
AAAAACATATTTTTTAATTGGTGAGATTCTGTTCTGCAAGGGACCTATATATGATGTGTCATGTACTTCTGATTTATTAGAAATTTGTTTATTTCAGAGTCAAAATATGAAATAAAGGCATGGTTTGCCTCAGAAATAGATTGTAAGCTATGGCACATACCATTAAAAAAACCAGACGTTTATTTCCAGTTTTACATTCCTAAACATCTGATGATTGCCAAAATTTGTGATTAATGTTATTTAGAATTTATATGAAAAGGTATGCAGTGATTTTTTTCTTTTAATTGAATAACATTTCAAAATTCTTAAGAAGCAAAAAATAGGGAATATTGGAGTAGTAATTAATTTCTGATAATTTAAGCAATCACTTTAATCTAATGGTAATAAAAAAATTAATTAGGAATACTCAGGGGCGTAGCCAAGAGGGGGGGGGGTTAGGGGGTCATAACCCCCTCATGAGGAATTTTTTGCCATACAAAATGTACATTCTTCACTACATTATCACACCCACGTATACATATATATGAGTTGTAGTAGTCGTAACCCCCCCCCCCATGAAAAATTTCTGGCTACGCCCCTGGGAATACTTATTTGCTTTAATTTTGATACAGTTATTTACTTTAACTATGCTACACTCCTATATCATTGTTGTTATCCTTTTAGTTAAACTAGCTGGAATTCTGCAAGATTTTGGATTCATAAATACACTGCTGGCCATCGTAAATGCAACACCCTGAAGGAAGCATGCAAATAATATGAAATTTACAACATGCATTAGCTGAGGTGAGATATGCAAATGATTAGAATTTCAGCGCAGACGCACATCAAGCGCGCCTGTGGCGCCACCTCAAAGCGCTATTTAAGGCTTGGAGATTTCGACGGTTTCAAGTACAGCAATTGTGTTTTTCTTGCTTTTTTTTCAAAAAAACGATAAATTATGCCTCGTAGGAAACAACGATCATCTTTTGATCAAGTATCCGAGTTTGACAGAGGAAGGATAGTGGCATACCGAGATTGTGGGTTATCTTTCAGGGAAATCGGTCGTCGTATTGGACGAAACCAAACAACTGTGATGCGGATATGTGATCGTTGGGTGCAGGAGGGTACGACGGACAGACGTGATCGACCGCATCGACCTCAGTGCACCACGTCACGTGATGACAGGCAGATTGTACGCATGGCAGTGACGGACCGCTCAGTCACATCACGAACCATATCACAGCAGATTCAGTCTGTAACGCATCATCCAGTGTCTGCGCGTACCATTCGACGTCGTTTACAGCAGAATGGTCTGTCCGCAAGACGTCCGTTGCTTTGTCTACCTCTGACGCGGAACCACAGACGTCTCCGCCGCCAATGGTGCGATGAAAGAAGGATGTGGACGACAGAATGGAATGAAATTCTCTTTACTGACGAGTCACGCTTCTGTATGCAACACCACGACGGTCGGATTCGAGTCTGGAGACACCGTGGAGAGAGGATGCTGAACAGCTGCATTATGCACCGTCACACTGGTCCTGCACCGGGTATTATGGTATGGGGCGGTATCGGATATCTCTCTCGCACACCTCTAGTACGCATTGCCGGTACTTTAACCAGCCAGCGCTACATCTCCGAGGTGTTGGAGCCAGTTGTCCTTTCTTACCTTCAGGGCTTGCCAACAGCCATATTTCAGCAGGATAATGCACGGCCACACGTGGCACGCATTGTCCAAGGGTTCTTCGTCAATCACCAGATTGAATTGCTTCCCTGGCCGGCGCGCTCTCCGGATCTTTCGCCGATAGAAAACATGTGGTCCATGGTTGCTCAACGACTGACCCAGAGTTCATCCCCAGCTGTCACACCAGATCAACTTTGGCAACGTGTGGAAGCTGCTTGGTCTGCTGTACCCCAAGAACACATTCAAAGTCTCTTTGAATCAATGCCGAGGCGTGTGGCAGCTGTGATCTCCAACAACGGCGGCTACTCTGGGTACTGATTTTGGCAGGAACCACGCTTCATAGAATGCTGTAAATTTAATCATTTGTTACTTGGTCAACATGTTATCTACACAATAAATTTTGTTGTGATATCTCTTGTTTTTCTTGGTGTTGCAATTTGGGTGGCCAGCAGTGTAATAAGTATGTGACTGTACGAAATTAATGTACTAAAAATTTGTTTAAAACTAGCTATTTCTTTTAAATATCTGCCAACTTCTTCAGTAAATATGCATATTTTTTCACTATTAAATGTTTATGTGTCATTCCGAGAAAAATAGTAAAAACTATGTCCAAGAAAATATGATTTTTTATTTAAATAATGGTAAATAATTTTAACGTAACCATACTTGTTTTTTATTCCTTGTTTTATTTTGCTTCGTTGGATATTTTCCTTTAAATTCTAGATAACGTATGATATCCACAATAAGTTTTTAATAGCTAAAGAGTGAAAAACATGTCCCATGCTGAAGTTTATACAATTCAAATATATTAAGCTGGTTAAGCGGAATAATTAACTGTATGCAGAGGCGTAGCCAAGGGTGGGGAGTTAGGGGGGTCATAACCCCCCCCCCCCAATGAGAATTTTTTTTGCCATACAAAATGTATATTCTTCACTGCATTATCACACACACGTATACATATATATGAGTTGTAGTAGTCGTACCCCCCCCCCCCAATGAAAAATTTCTGGCTACGCCCCTGACTGTATGTAAACACAAGTTCCTTAAAAGACTGACAGTAAAATTAACTCTTTTCTTATTGTCAGTGTCCCAGATTTTATTACTCTGTAAGGTCCACTCTGTTACAGCAATTTCTTTTCAAAAGAATTAATATTATATAAAAAAATTGTAACACCACTGAACTGCCTGAAGTGTTCACTGTTCACCTGCAGTCAGCCATATTCGATAAAATTTCCAAGAAGTTAGGTTGCATTACATGTCTATTATTACTTCAATGCATTAAGTAAATGTCCACTATATTACATTAAAATTTTTATTTCATAAAAATTTGTAAAATAATATGTTTCTGGGAATCAATACATAATTCATGAAGTTTATTTATGTAAAGTTTATTCTTATTATTGCTTAAAACTTGCAATCTCTAGCCCTGCTTTTATAATTATTTGTTCACTCTGTTAAGCAAAGAATGTAACAGTGTGGACAATTAGTGCAACAGAATAGACAATTTGGCAGAAGCAGGTAATATATTCAACTGCAAACAATATGTATAGCATTGTATTTTTAGAAAATGATAAATGCATCGAATATTTTACTGGAACTGCATTTTTTGCTTTATTTATGAGAAAACAGGAAGAAAACCCAATAATTGTGTAAAATGATGCATCTTTTGTAAAATAAATAACACCACCAAGCAGTTGAAGTTTGTAATTTTTTGAAATACTTAAATTTACGAAGCACGGAAAAAGGGCACAATATTGAATGCTTCTGTATTTTGAGAAGAGAAGCGGGGGGGGGGGGTGAATTAAAAAAATATGAGAAACAAGTAGGCGTCCAAAAAGGCGTAAACATAGGAACATTAGTGTATTTTGTATTTATTTCTACTGAAAACTGCCATTCAGACAACTTTTCCAAGAACTGTGCCTGATTTGTAAGTACAGTATACAGCGTAGCCCATGCCGTCCGAAACGCCTCATTGCCCTTTACCGTTTTATGATTTTTTTTTTAATATTGTGATTTTTTCTATCAGTTTTATCTAAATTTATTGTCGTAGCAATAAATAATCTACCTTATTTAAAGGATACTAAAATCTTTTTGGAAAACTCTCCCGATAAAATTAAGCAACTGTCTTATCCCTACAATGCAACGCAAAAAAAGGTCTTAACATTTAGTTATATACCATCTTCACATTCATTAAAAGAAATTTTTGTCCATTATTCAATAACGTTACTATACTAGTGGATGCTTTTACCAGAAGCATTTCCAGTGTGATGTTTTTCTCACTCAGACTCTACAGAAACTACTTGTTCCAGATTAAAAAATAACTAGAAAATAAACAAAGGAGTAATAATAACAATAATACTAATTTAAGCGCCTTTTTTTTTAAATAAACTGATTGATCAATTTGTTTGTATTCTTAGGACAAAGTCCAGAACTAGTCATTCAATAACATAGTAGTTTCGAAAATTTTAAATACCTATCTCATCTTATACTAATCTCATCTAACAGGCAACCCTAAAAAGAGAATCTAAGATCCCCAGATTTAACATGCACGTTCTCTGTAGTATGTTATCACACTCAGTCTGATTTGTAATCAGCTATGGCTTATTATTACTGGTTTTCTTTTTATAATTGCAAGAGTTTATTCTGATTCATGGTAATTTATCTTTGGTTCATGGTTAACTCCTTGGTTTTAAATAATAATTCTTAGAATGAATGATTTATAAGTACATATATTTACATATAAATATTTTTATTTTTAAAGTATTTAATTTAAATATTACTACTTTGATTTTAGACATGCTTTTTTTTTCAGAATTAAATTATGGTATTAATAAGTCAATTTAAAAAAACTTACTTAAAAAGAACTTTTTAAATCAGATGTTAGCATAAGTGTAATGCTTTCAAACAAATTTTCATTTCTAAATGCGAAAAAAACCCGTTTGAAAGGAAACTGGCTAAAGATTCTTTGAAACTTATTTCTTAAAATGTAAAATATCGGCTATATATAACTGTAATTAAATTTAATTTTGAAATAGTTTTGGAATAGTTTTAATAATTATATTTTTACCATTATTAGTATTGCAAAGCTTATTACCCCTAACCAACTGTGATTAAATATATCTGCAAGCCTTTTTATGAGAAAAACTGAAACTTTCTAAATCACTTCATTAATGTATAGAGGCATATTTTAGTTATTGGGAATTTTTGTAAGAGGGCTTTATAAAAATTAAAAGTTTGTGTTTGTTTACATTTAATCTCCTGAAAGTTTTAATTCGGTACATTAAAATAACTTTTTAATTTATTCTATATGTATAAGGTCAATATATAAAGAAGAAAATCCTAGGTCAGTGTTTTTTAAGCACCCTCTATAATAGGCATTGGAAGTGATTGTGATTTTTATTTAATATTAAAAATATTAAAATTTTTACTTCCAGTGTAAATTATCATGAAAGTTACTTTTGTTTTGTGGTTAAGGCAGATCTACACGAAGGCTGTCTGCTTAATTAAGGTATGTCTTGGGCGGAGGACGTTTTGAGGAGATCTGACGCGCCTAGAGAAAATAACCGCGCGGTAGGCAGGAACCCTCGAGCTACACGCTTCAGCCGCTTACCAAATTGTCATGAAATTAGTAAAAAGTATTTATACTACAATGCAAAAGGTCAAAATATTAAGCTTTATAAGTTAAATTTATATCTTCTAAAACTCTTTCTCTACTTAACAAAACTTATTAAACTTTTAAGATAAATTTAAAAAAATAAAACTTGCTAAAATAAGCAAGAATGACGATATATAGAAAATTAGATGGATAAATTATCGAATACTGAACTTCATATATGAAAAAAATACAGCAAGAAGAAAAAAATATCTGTTAAAACAGTTATTATATAACTTGATGTAAAACTGTGAGAACAGCTCAATTAAGGAAAGGGAAAATGTTATTCACTTGTGTTCACCAAATAAAACTTTTTTGCATAAAATATCTTGTATTGCATTGAAAAATAAAACATAAATAAATAAATATTTTAAAGAAACCCTAATATTTAGAAATAATTTAAAGCCAGTACAACAGATTTGGAATGAGAAAAATTGTTTAAACAAAGCGCTTAGAAATAACTGTTTAAATCAAGCAACCCTGACAGTGAACTTTTAAAAAAATATTTTGTCAAGACACAGACTGGAGTTCCTTTTCGCATTTTAAATGGAACAGTTAAAATGAGGTGCAGATGAAAAAGACTGCACCACCAAAATGCTCAATAAACTTATAACATTGGATGCCGCTCAGACATACACATGGAATGGGCGAAATGGAAAGCAGGATTTCAAAAGCCTAATTCTGCCACAAGTTTTACTAAGTAAGTATGGCAATTTAAAATCACGTATAGTTGCCATTTCTCAAAGTTTAATCAATCCAAAGTTTTTGTGTAATGACAGTGGTGCATAGATAGAAGCAGTAGCGGATTCAGGGGAGGGGCTTGGGAGCTTCACCCCCCCCCCCCAAAAGAGATAGCTAGAGGGTAACATTCTGCTTCATTATGCACTTTGAATATGTAAAGTTATCTTTTTTAATCACTTAGCCCCTTCCAAAAATTTTTACATTTGTTTAGACTAAAATTTTGCTTTATTGTGTATTTTCTTTGGGTGAAATAAGCTTTTATCAAAATTTAGCCCCTCTTAAAAGAGAATTTCTGGATCTGCCACTGGATAGAAGACAGCAGTCATTGATATTGCATGAAAAATATTTATTAGTTTTTGTAACTTAATTAAGTTTAACAGTTTTGGGCTTTTATTCTGTGTGTTCGACTTCATGAGTGTTCTTTATATGTCTTGAGTAATTTACTACTTATAATTTCAGAAAGCCTCAGAATTAAATATCCGGACGTGGAAGAGGATAAAGCAAATCACTATATGCAAAGCTATCTCAAATATGCAAAGGAAAGACATGAGTATGTTTTTTTCATTTGTTTATTATTTATTTATTTATTTTTAATTAGGATGATAAAGTATTTTTATTTTTGCGTGACTTACACATGGAAAAAATTATTTTGGTAGAGATTAATTAAGACATCAAGGAGGGTTGATGATCATGACATCGAAAGTTGGATATGAATCTACCAACAGGCTCTGTGTAATATACCATGAGTTACCATTTTTCAAAAATATTTATTTTAACAAATCAATTTTTGTAAGCCAGACATTTTTACAATTTGAATTTCATTTTCCTCGAAGTAAATTCTGCTAGTCAGAATTGAGCTATAAATTATCTGGTATTGTCCATTAAATTTAAGCTGTCTAAGATTGGCTTAGAAACAAAACAAACAAAAGAATTACTTACTGAAAACATAACATGCCATATTTTTTTGTTTAAACCATAAACACCGACAATAAAGTCTAAATTCTAGATTTCACTCTTCATTTTACTATTTTGCTAGTTCATCTGATGATAGCAGAGTACTGTCTAGCACTGACTCATTAGTAATGAACAGAGCAGGCTACATTTTAAAACAATAAAATTAATCTGTCATACTTAAAAAAACAAGTTATGTATTCTAAATCTGATAATCTTATAGATTTTATGTATGCACTGGAATGTGTTTTTAATCATCATTGTAAAACCTTCCAGTCATGTTGATAGACTTAATTCAAGACTGATCCAAAGCTTGGCCTGTCAGTAGCTTTAGTAATTTGGGTGTTAATTCAAAATAATAATAATAATAATAATAATAATAATAATAATAATGCACATTAACAATTTTATAAAAAAGAGGCTTAGAATGAAGATTAATATCAACATTTATTTTAAAAAAATTCCATGCAACATTAGAAATTGAAAAGTGCAACAAAAACGGGTTGCTACAAATTATGTCACTAAAAAAAGCGGCGTGAACAAAATAGCAATCTAGTGCTAAAAATCCAAAGGTCCTCCTAAAAATCCAAAGGATATCTAACAAAAGATAATATTTGTATATTTTTTATCTTAGAGCAATAATTGCAAACATGTTTCACACATTGTTAAAACAATTTAAATATATTGAAAAAATAATTTATAAAAACTATCTTTTTCAGTATATATTAATAATTTTGTATAAAATATGTAATTTAAACGTTAAAATATTCATTTTATTTATACAATACTAGTAGAAATTAAAAAAAATTAACCACCACACATTTATCAATATAACTAATTTTAGAATATTTTTACGGAAAACATACTATTTAAAAAAGTTTAAAAATAATATATCTCCTAATACAGTCATGGTTGAAGAGTATCCCGCCCCCCCCCCAAACATCTCTTTAGTGTCTTTTTTCTGTTCTACTTTAAGTCATATTTAGTTTTATTTTAAGTTAAAATAGTTTGAGATTTTTAAGTATAAAGAAAGTTACACTTTTAAGTAATCCTAATGAAGTTAGTGTTTTTCCTTGTAATTTTATACAGGTATGAAACAGAAATTTGGGTACACATTAAAATTCGTTAATTAAACGTAGTAAAATCTTGGTCATTGACCTTAAGATGAAGTTAAGTTTTTTATTTCAGTTCTTGAAGCAGATGTTTCTTGGCAGAACGGCAGAATTGAATATATTTATTAAATAATCTAATAATTTTCTTCTCTTGCAGGAAATCAAACATGATGTAGGAAATTCGTAAATTTGCCATATTTTTCTTTGTTTTGTTGTTGTGTTTGCTTTGTTATGTAAATTTGTTGAAGAATAAAATGTTTTTACATTACCTGATTGTACTTTCTGCATTCATAAATTTGTGTTTTTTTTTTTATCGGGGGCAGAGAAATAATACGTAAACTTTAATAATTAACATTTATATGAAAGCAAATTTAAGTAATGTAGTAACAAAGAATCCATGCACAACAAAAGAAACTAAAAAAGACAGAATTTGTTCGCTCAATTATTTTAGTAATTGAATTAATTTGTTTTCTGCCAGGTTTACGATGATCTGTGTTAACATGTTTGCCATTTGTACAAATCTGAGAATGAAATTATTCTAATTGTCATTTCAGTCACGTTCCTATATTCATAAGTTGTGGCAGTACTGAATTCACATTTTATAAAAAAGAGATTGTCTGGGTATTTATTATGTATAATGTATATATAAAACATTAAATTGCAGGATAGAGGTTATTCGGTGATTTCAAACCTGTAAAAATTGGTAGCAGACAGTAAGATTGGGAAAATAATAAAAATGATCATTTTGGAATGTATAAGAGAATAATTTTAAATATACATAGCACTTGAAACAATTGAAAATACATTGAATTTATATTTATAAATATTTGTAGAGTCTGCGAGTTTCATTAAGGAGTTCAAATAAAGAATGTTTAATGATTTTATGTGTGTTTTAAAAATCCAATACACAAATAAATAAGAATATTTTTCTTTAAAAATACTTCTCTAATGGTTTAAAACAGTGCTTTTGAGCCTTTCTCAAAGCAGCCCAATATAAAAAATTCCATTGATTTCATGTAATAACTATTTTAAAATATAATATTTAGTGATATGTTATCCAAACAAAGATGAAATTACAAAACTGCCAATATTATGACAAAATTAAAAATAACTGTTAAAACCAATGGTGTAGTCCCAAGAAAAAGTTATTAAAAGAGGACGTTTATTTTTGAGATGCTTAATTTTGTGCAGTTAGTTTATGGTAATTTCTATTAAAAAATAAATAAATCTTAACTAAATCATTAATTTTAATTATTTATTATCAAAATTTTTATTTATTTTATATTTTAATACCAGTATTTTGAGTGTTTTTTCTATACACTACTGCTTAAAAACCATTAAGAAAATTACACCTTAGCAGAGATTGGAGAGTGAACAGATTATTCAACTAGTTGCCTTGGGCAGGTTTGGGATTTTGTTGCTGAAGGGCGAACGCAAGGAGTCAAACCTGTGCCTCTATTCCCCTCTGGCTGTGTTTACCTAAGAGGCAGTTTTATAGGATTTTTTTAAAAACCGAAATATAACATTTTTTAGTAGCTTCTTTGATTATTACTGTATTCAGATTTATTATTTGTTACTCGTTTTATTAAATATCAATTATACTACAAATTCATTTTGTTCATGCCAAAAATTATCATTTATTATTTTACACATTTTCGTTTAAAACACTTTATTTTATTTACATTTTTTCAGAAATAGAAACTTGTTTAGATATATACTTATAATGTCCTATTCTGATTTTAAAAAAATTAAGAATAATAACAAATAATGCCGTTAGGATGACTGCACAATGAACTTTCCATTAAAGTCACGGTGCTGTTTGGGTGACGGTACCGTAACGTCGCATTGAAGACACATGGTCACCCCTAAGTCATATTTTGAATTCACGGTGACGTTACGATGTGACGTTGCCGCGGAAGGACATTTGACAGTCGCCTTGACTCATTCGCGACATCACGATAACTTCACATTTAGTTCACAGTGCTATTAAAGTAAAGTCACTACGACGTCACAATGAAGTTCCAATTCTACAAATAAGTCCCGATTTGACTTCACGGTGACGTCCCCTTGAAACGTTGCCGCGGAAGGACATTAGACAGTCAAGGTGACGTCACCGTGAAGTCAAAGTGGGACTTATTTGTGACATTGTGACTTCAATGTGAAGTCCTGGTGACTTCACATTTAGGGCACGGTGCTATTGAATTCCCGTCGCTGTGACGTCGCATTGAAGTCACAATGTCACAAATCAGTCCCGATTTGACTTCACGGTGACGTCCCCTTGAGACGTTGCCGCGGAAGGACATTAGACAGTCAAGGGGACGTCACCGTGAAGTCAAAGTGGGACTTATTTGTGACATTGTGCCTTCAATGCGAAGTCCTGGTGACTTCACATTTAGGGCACGGTGCTATTGAATTCCCGTCGCTGTGACGTCGCATTGAAGTCACAATGTCACAAAGAAGTCCCGATTTGACTTCACGGTGACGTCCCCTTGAGACGTTGCCGCGGAAGGACATTAGACAGTCAAGGTGACGTCACCGCGAAGTCAAAGTGGGACTTATTTGTGACATTGTGACTTCAATGCGAAGTCCTGGTGACTTCACATTTAGGGCACGGTGCTATTGAATTCCCGTCGCTGTGACGTCACATTGAAGTCACAATGTCACAAATAAGTCCCGATTTGACTTCGCGGTGACGTCCCCTTGAGACGTTGCCGCGGAAGGACATTAGACAGTCAAGGTGACGTCACCGCGAAGTCAAAGTGGGACTTATTTGTGACATTGTGACTTCAATGCGAAGTCATGGTGACTTCATATTTAGGGCACGGTCCTATTGAATATCCGTCCCTTTGACGTCGCATTGAAGTCACAATGTCGCAAATAAGTCCCGATTTGACGTCACGGTGACGTCCCCTTGAGACGTTGCCGCGGAAGGACATTAGACAGTCAAGGTGACGTCACCGCGAAGTCAAAGTGGGACTTATTTGTGACATTGTGACTTCAATGCGAAGTCATGGTGACTTCACATTTAGGGAACGGTCCTATTGAATATCCGTCCCTTTGACGTCGCATTGAAGTCACAATGTCGCAAATAAGTCCCGATTTGACGTCACGGTGACGTCACATTGTTACGTTGCCGCGGAAGGACATTAGACAGTCAAGGTGACTCAATTGTGACTCATTCGCGATGTCGCGTGACGGAAATGCGATGTCACTGTGACTTCTCATTTTGGTCACGGTGCTATTAGGGGGACTAAATAGTGACCCGCCATTGAACGTAATGTATTAGAATTCTTTTTTGTGCTCCTGGAAAAGAGCTATAAATTCTTTACAGTATTGTTGTATTGTCGTCGATTCTTTATTTGCCTACTCACTTTCGAGTTAATTGGATGTCTGAAAGTAAGTGAAAATTCAATGAAATATTTCAGTTCATATACATATATACATGTGAAAGTAGGAAACGCGGTAATAAAAAGTATGCCAACGCCGGTGTAATATAGGAATGCTGAATTGTTTTAACCCTAGGGTTACAATGTATCGCATTACAAAATCTTTTTAGGTAGAATCAGTAATTATAAAACAAATCATTCGCCAATATCGGCGTCATTAGGAAGTCATTATTTTTTGCCTCCAGGGTTGCTGTGGATAATGTTATAGAAAATAAAGCCATTTAGGCAAATCAATCCATACGTGAAATTGTTAGACGAAATTCCTCTTCCATTAAAAAGTTCATAGTGATAATAATATATCAGAGTAAAGTAAGCAAATATATCATTAATTATCTAAAATTTGTGCGGACAAATATATTGATGAAAATCTATTTCTAGTGTTTAAACAAGCCAAAATTGTTTCCTAACAATGCAATACTTGCTATACTTATTATGTTACGATAACATGTATCTATTTCCCGTATGAAAATTGAAAAAAAAATATATTTAAATTTATGTTGTTGCTATCTGAGCTTCTATTGAATTCTTCTTTCAAAGGATTATTTTTGGCATTAATTTTGATAACAATGCAAAGCCAGTGTTTGAAAATTTATCCAAGGTAATTATTTTGTAATGATGATAATAATAAAAATAATAATAATAATGCATTCGTAACTTTACACTATTGTGCAATATTTTTCTATGTGGGAGGGACAGCTTTAGAATAAACTGTGTTTGGTTAGCTGAAATTTGTTAACTTAAACAAATAAAAATAGCAAAAGTGGTTAAAAAAACATAATTTTTTAAGCTAGATAGATTTGTTTAAAAAGCACAAATAGCAAAATAAATTCTTTAAATGCAACAGCTTGAATTTTGACATTAAACAAAATGCTAAAGAGCCTTCTTAAAAAGTCCGCCGCCCAATGCAACCCCTAGGCAGATGCTCTTCGTGTAAGCTTGCTATAACACAACACAGCACAACTTCCCTAAGGTACATTGGTTTTTTATTGTTGTTGTTCTTCTAGGATTGTATTTCTACTTAACTGTCCTATGTAAAGAGAAAAACATTTTTTTTTTCAAAGTCGTCGCCAGTTTCATAGTAATTGTTTGATAATTTTGTTTTACCACTTACGTGCCTTTACCTACAATACTGTGATTTTGTTTTCTATAAGGTCTCCTAAACTAAGAATTTAATATTGTGAACGTGACGTAACCAAAGCAAACTTGAAGTCATCCGTACTACACGCATTCGCATTTGTCTGAAATTACCTACCCACCACCCACCCCCTCACAAAATTGATTTTATAATTCTAAGTCACCCGAGACATCACACGTCAGCGATTTTGTACTACAATTATTTCAGAAATTAATTGCTTTTCATTGAATGGCCGAAATGCGTGTTTTACATTATCATGCAAATGGACTGCGAAAACTGATTTAAAATAATCTCGACCGCCTCTTTTTTAAGTAATTGCTCAGATACCACTTGCCAGTTTCCACCAGTTTTGATTTCCATGTCATATCGCAAAATAATAGTTTAATATAACATTTTAAAAGCTTAAAAATCCGAACAAGAAGTTTTAATAACTCTTCTTTTTATCTCTGGAGAGTTAAACACAATTTTTGAAGAAAAAAATGATTCGCTTTTGCTGGATAGTTATTTTATTAAAATTAAACCGTTGCCATGGCAACACCATCCTCTTAAATTCGTGCAAAGTAGAATATCTTCGTTTGATACAAAGGCATTTGTAGTAAAATGAAGCATTTGTATAAAGTTTTATTTAATATCTGGGATTCAGCGACTTGCTGATGAGCGATTTCGCAAGTGGACTCCGAAGGGTTTTATCGATTGAGCTCCAAATCTTATTCGATCCCGAACGATCATCTATCTCATCCTGCGAATGATCTCGGGTTCAGTCAGATCATAGCGATCGCTTGAAGTTTGAAGAATGTCATACAGTACCTCCTCCTTGTATCGAGCTTTTCTATGTCTCCCAATTTTCTGCAGCAGATTAAATAGCTACCTTAACGACAGCAACATTATCATACCCGAACGATTTGGGTTCAGAGAGAAGCATTCCACCACACATCAACTTCTTAGAGTTGTTGAGTATATCAGTGAGGCATTGCACAACAAAGAACACGTTGGCGCCCTATTCATTGATATTAGCCGTGCATTATTGACACTGTGTGGATCTCTGGTTTAATCTACACATTAATTAATAGAAAAATCTCCCGACCGCATATAATAAATTTATTCAATCGTACCTTGATAATAGGTCATTTTCTGTCCGTTACTCAAACCACTACTCCACTAAACGTAGCATAAACACCGGTGTTCCGCAAGGGTCTTAACTGGGACCAATTCTATTTAATATCTTTATTAACGATATACCTAGATCATTCACAACTACATTAGCTCTATACGCTGACGATATGTGTGTGCTTGCCAAGAACAAGAACGTCAGATTTATGTACAAGTACCTCTCTGATCATATACAAGCACTTGAAGCTTGGTTCTACAAGTGGAGAATTAAATTAAATATTAGCAAACCTAAGCCGTCTTCTTCTCACACAAACCAATACCTCCCCCACCGCTGCTGATATGTGACCGACCAGTTCAATTCGATAATGAAATTAAATACCTCGGAGTAATTCTGGATAAAACCCTTAATTGGAGATCCCATATAAAATACAGCCTTTACAAATTCCACAAAGCTAAAACTGATCTCAACCACCTTCTTTATGATAAAGGAACACGTCAATGGGAAAAAAGACGTTACTCTATAAAACAATTCTTCGACCCATTCTCCTATACGCCTCATCTGTTTGGGGCTGTACGGCGAAGTCGAACCGACAAAAACTGCAAACCATGCAAAACAAATCCCTTCGATCTATGAACAGAGCTCCTTGGTATTTCAAAAATACACTTATCCAATTCGATCTAGAAATGGAGCCTATAAGAAAAATTATTCAGAGAAATTGCGATAACCTCTTCAAAAATATATATACGATTCCCAACGAATTACTTTTTAACACTAGAAGCGCCAGAGCAGTCATTTTGACTGTTTTCGCTATTTTAGCTTGGGTTCCTAAAAGACCCTTTATTTTAGGTAGTCATAATTTTTTGAATTTTCCTAAAAAACCTTGAAAATTATTGCCACCAAATATGCATTGAATGAAAATAAAATTAATGGAAATATTTTTATGTATACCTAGAAGCGCCACGAGCAGTCAAATTGGCTGCTAGTGAAATTGAGTTTATTCATCGTACTCCATCACGCAGAAAAAATCTTATCATGAAGAAACATTTCCCCTTCATATTCCTTTCATTCACTATTTCTCTAATCCATGAAATACTTGTCATCTTCCGCCCCTTCCCCCCCCCTCCTCCCGCTCCCGTTTTTTGTTCACCCCTTTCGTGAGAACAAAAACATTTTATCTATTTCCTTTCACTGACTTTCACCGACTTTCACCTTCCTCGCACTTTCAAGAATTTCTCCCCATATGCCATAATGTAAAAGAAATCTTTGTCGTAGCCCTGTAGAAAATTTATAAGTCCTATACACATCAAAATCAATACCGGTCTTACGATGGTTGTTTAAAACATATATACCCTATTTGAGCACAATCAAATGCCCCGTTTAGGAGCTATCATGTTCATTCACATACACACACATACATACATACATCTCGTAAAAATAGAATAAATGAATTCAGAAGACCTCAAAACGTGTAAATACAGCAAAATCTCGAAGTTGAATTTTTTCATGATTACAATACTTTCCTTGCATGGTACAGCTGCGGAAAAAAAAAGGCCCACTTGCTCTTTATTTCGCCATCGTTCGTCGTATAGCAAAGTTATATATACCATTTGTCACAACTCTCGCGACCGTGGAATTGCGAATGTTAGATCGTCTTTTTCCGAGCGGGTATTTTATTATTCTGAGGCGTTTTGCTTGTTCTCGATCCACTTGCGATAAAAGAAAACATACTCAATAGATCACAATCAAGTTTTCTGGATTAATATAATTTTTAATATTTACAGAGAACTATGTACAAAATGAGGCAACTATGCTTTCCCATCATAGAAAATAAAAAAGTAAATTACACATCACATTTGTTTCCATCGAGAGGAGAGACCCATTTTCCTCTCTCTCTCTCTCTCTGCATCCGTTCGAAACTGACCCTTCTTTTTCTCTCTCGCCCCCTTGTCCAAGCGGGAGCTTGCTGAGTCGGGGGTGACGTCAACTAGGGTCAGGGGTCAGCATCGACCCTCCCTAGTGAAAGCACATAGATAGAAATATACTGTGTGAGAACACGGGTTTCCAAGGGCGCGACACCATTCGTTTGCAAATAACGCGTACTTTAATTTACTATTAATTTAATTTGCATAAGGGGCCGTCTTCATATTTAATTCTGCATCAACTTCGTTTTTCTCAATGGCAACCCCATATTTTGACTTTATTAAACGAAAGAAAACCTTCAAATGACCCTAAATATAAATTTTCACCCATTTTCTACGATAATTTCCGGAGATATTGCGAATTCATTTTTGCGCGTTTTTAAGGGACTTTCTGCAAATTGAGAAACGCTATTTGTAGGTTCCGAACTTTTCGCCTTTCATTTATTTCGCTCGCGAGAATTAAAAGAAATTAATATTATTTTCAAGGAAAATATTGTTCCCATCTCAGTACAAAGTTTTTTGTACTGAGAATATCAAGGGTAGAATAGAATATTTAGTCTGTGGTCCAAATGACCCGTGAGTTCATAACTTCCTTGGTTCGTACACATGATTTAAGGGGAAAATGCAAAATGATTGCTAAGGATTTTGAAAATCTTTGTAATTTTGAAATTGTTATTCAGTGTTTCCCTTGATGTTTCTCTTAGACAGCTGAAATGTTGGCAGGAGTTAGAGGCTGCTCCCTGCTCTTCTGACTACAAGCATGAATATTGCTCGACTCAGCTATGGTCGAACTTAAAGAATGGTTTCATGATTGAAAATTTATTTGTTTGAATTTCATGTAAAAAACGCAATTACTTTTTTGCCGACCCAATATTACCACTGTGTTTGTTATTTCACTTTCTTCATTTAATACTATCGCCTGCAATGTGCAATATTCTTAAGACTTTTGGCGGTATTTTAATTTATAGTTAGATGAAATTTTTTTTTTACAGAAAAACGTGATTTTGAATGTTTGATAAAGTATGGGGAATTCCAAAGACCTTATGTTTCCAATATTAAAAAAGGTCACATTCATGCCTGGAAAGTTGAGGATGTTAGTTTTTCAGAAATAGGACGTTGTATTAGAAGACATACATCTACTGCATCTAATTCTATAGCTGGAAAATATTTTATTTGGGGGAATAGGGTAGCGGACGCAACAATACACGCTTTATAGAATCCCCAACAAACTGTAAAAACCTCTAATTTATTTGCTTCAAAATTTGATATTTTTAATACTGGTATCTTTTACTGTGTTTTTGCACAAAATAAATCTAATTCACATTTATTTTATGCAATTTTCAAAAAATTTTCACTTAATAAATTTATATATGGTCCCTTAACTCATGAAAATAACACATTTTATTTAATATAAATTAAACTACCGAACGTAAAAGTTTGAAATTTTGCACAGCCATGTAATATTAATTTCTGCATCTATTTCCATCGAAATTTGGCTAGGTCGCTATTCATAATTTTTTTTAATATTAATTTAATAATTCATATTAATGATTTATTAAAAATCATAATTACATTAAATTATGTTTGGGTCGTTTAGTTCTAATTGTACGAATAAAAATCAGCTTCTTACTACCAATATTACCAATGAGATACTACCTATGAGATATGAATTGAAGTATGAAAAAAATATTTTAACATAGGGGGAGGGGGATTTTGGGTGCTCATAACTCACTCATTTTCTGTCCAAATTTATTGAAAATTGGTGTCCGGGGTTAAAATGAGCTAAATTTTTGAAATATGAAGTGAAATCTAGGGGTCGCTATTGAGAAAAAAAAAGTTGGTGCGAATTTTAATATGTAGATGGCCCCTTATGCAATTTTTATGCATAGCAAATTAAAGTGTGCGTCAATCGTAAACGATTGGTATCTGTAACTTTGCTGTGCGACGAACGACGGCCGAAAAATGTACAAGTGGGCCTTTTTTTTCCGCAGCTGTACATGTTCGGAAAGTAAAAATATGTAGAAGCAGAGGCAGCTTTGAACAATGAAGCGATCTGGTCAATATCTTTAGAAGAGCTTGATGCTTTTATTGCTATTATTTATGCTAGAGGAGCATATGGTTGCAATAATATGGATTACGATTTTCTGTGGAACAATACTTGGGGTCCTCCTTTTCTTTTAAACAGAAACAATGTCCCATAATCGTTTTCGAGATATCATGAAAAATCTAAGATTTGATTTGAAGTCAAACAGGAGTCAACGTTTAGAAACTGATAAGTTTGCTATGTTTTCAGACATCTGGAACAAATTTATAGAAAACTGCGGTCTTCCTTATAAGATAGGAGAAAATCTGGTGGTTGATGAACAACTATTTCCATCCAAAGTTAGGTGCAAGTTAATTCAATGTATTCCGAATAAACCAGATAAATTTGGTATAAAATTTTGGATGGTAGTTGATGTTGACTCAAAGGTTATGTGCAATGCTTCTTGGAAAGGATAACGCAAGAAATGAAAATGAAAGCCTTCCTGAAAATATAGTAATGCGCCTTATGAGCCCTTATCTGAATGCAGGTAGAAATGTGACAGCGGACAACTATTTTTCCTCGCTTTCATTAGCTAAAAAACTTAAAATGAAGAATACAAGTTTTGTGGGGACAGTAAGAAGACATAGAAAAGTAATTCCGCATGAGATCGGGAAATCAAAAACTCAGCTTCACGAAACAGTTTTACTGAAAAATGGAGACACTACACTGACAGTCTATCAGGGTAAAAAGAATAAAAATGTCCTGCTTCTAAGTACCTTAGATACAGATGTAAATGTAGAATTACAAACTGTGAAAAAACTTCCAGAAGCAGTAGAATTCTACAACAGAACCAAATGCGGAGTTGACATTATTGACCAAATGACACGTAAATATTCTGTGCGGACTGCTTCCCGTAGATGCCCCGTGCATATTTTCTATAATATGCTGGATTTGGCAGGAACTATTGCCTGCATTATCTACCGAAAAATGAGTGGTAAGTCTATAACAAGACATAACTTTCTTTTTCAATTGGCAGAAGAATTGAGCGCGATTCATTTGAAGAAAAACGCAAGTGCACAACTGCCCTCAGGAGTTTCGAACACTACTAAAAAACTCTCAAAAAAGAGACGTCAGTGCCAAATTGGATTTTGTAAGAAAAACAAAACAAGTGATATGTGCCAGAAATATTCACATTTCATATGTGGTAAATGCACTTCCAGCATTGAAAAAATTCTAATATGTAAAAATTGCGAATAGCATTAAAATGAGTTATAATAAAAAGTAAGTAAAAATATTTTTTGTAGCATGTATTTTAGCAAAAATTAACATTTTATTCTTTAAAAAAGTTTTTTAAAATACCATAAATTTTTTGTACTTAAAATAAATCTACAAAATCCTTTGAGCAGTCAATTTGACTGTTGCTGGCGTTCCTAGGTAGGAAGAAAATTAATCTACCCGACTACGACAGTAGAATGTATCATAAAATACCCGTGCTGTTACTCATATTCCCGATGCATTCTATTATCGATAATCTTTACCCGCGCTTTACTATAGCTCTTATTCATTTCGTCAAAGCGCATGTTCCGTGTCGCTGTTAGGAAACTAGGCTGCTTCCTTCCCCCCCACACCCACTTTTTCCCCCTTCGACCCTTCCCTTTTAATGTTTCCCCCTTCTATAACTGTACTTACCTGTAATCTTACAGTAAAAATTTCTATGAGGTGACAATTCTGTTTTCCACTTACTGTCTACGGGATATAAGAGGCTTCACCCCAGGTGCTCCAAAATGCACTCCATGTTTGTTATGTTATGTTATATTTTGCATTTTTAATTTAAACTGAACAGTACATTTATATGTAAAAATATGTTTCAAAAGTGTGTAATATTTTGCCATCTCCACTAAGGCTACGCCCCCGATGCCACAGACAGTGAATTCGAACATGCCTTCCAGGAGAAAAACAAAATTTCATTTCATTTTGAATTTAGAATACCGACAAACATGCCTCCCTGGAAAATTGAAGAATCTTCCAATGGAATATACGGATAATTTTTATGTTGCTGTGTTGTCATAACAAACTTGACGAACACGAAATTATTTTTGGGAGGAGCTAATTAAAAGAAAAAAGAAAGAATATCTGAATTGATATAATGAAAACTTCCAATAAAGCGATCTGTTACCTTTCAGAATTGTGAATGAATTTTATAACTGCTGTTTCAGAAAGAAAAATTTAAACTCATTTGATTTAAAACAACACATGTATTAAAAAGGGTGCTTTTGAGTAATTATGCGCTCTTTTAAATATAGTTTTAAATTTCTTGTGCGATTGTTACATCGCAATCCAGTAACCGTTTCTGGGTCCTGTATAATTTTCCCAAGAGTTCTTAAATCGGAGTTCGTAGATCGGATCTTTAAAAAACAAGGGGGGGGGGATGGCAGAGCAAGAGGACTCACCAGAAATTAATAACAGGACATTAGAATATACAAAATATACATTCAATATCTGCAGGTTAAGTCCAATTCGATCATCGATTGTTGAAAACTGCGGGCGAATGCTACAGGCAGTTCTCCGCGATCATTACAAAGTAGAGAAGAGTAGCTGAGGAGACAATCACGCACTAGTGACATGTTATTTTCCATTGGGAATTTTTGCTTACGGGACCTATATAAACATTGAATTTTTTTTATTTCTTGAAATTTAATTTAATCAACTGAAAATCTGAATAGATTCCATAAAATTATTATTTTTTTTAGGACTTTGTAATCCATTATAAATATAAGTGTCTATGATGAATATATAAGAAATAAAAATGGAGGTCAATGTTTTTGGGACTCCCTATATATTTCTTCTCCTTTTTTTTATTTTTCCTTTGAACTGAATAGTACATTTATATGTAAAAGATTCGTTTGAAAAGTGGGTAATGTTCCGCCATCTCCTCTACGGATACGCCCCCGATGCCAGACAGTGAATTGGGACACGCCTTCCAGGAGAAAAACAAAGTTTCATTTGATCTTGAATTAAAAATACTCACAAACATGTGATACTCACAAATAACTGTAAAATTAAAGAACAATTTTCCAATGGAATATGCTAATAATTTTGGAAGTTGCAGTGTTGTTATGACTAACTTGACGGAGCTAATGAAAAGGAGAAAGAAAGAAAATCTAAATTGGCATACTGAAAATTTATAATAGAGCGATCTGTTACCTTTAAGCATTGTGAATGATTTTTAATGCAGCTGATTCATTTAAATACAAAATAAAATTCATTTGATTTAAAACAACTCAGAATTAAATAGTTTTGTTTTGATTTTTAAAATAATTATGCACTCTTTTTAAATGTAATTTTAAATCTGTTCGTTTTTTATAAAGCAATTCAATAGCGTTTTCGGGGTCCTGTATAATTTTTCCAATATCTTAAATATCTTGAAAACTATTGATTTTTCAGCAGATTGAAGTTTCCTCAAATCTTGATTATGTCCCTCAACATAGCATAACCCGCCCTGCCTGACTGCCTAAAATTGGTGTTTAATGGAGCACACCAGTATGTAGATTCCAAGATTTTACCGAAAGCTACCGAAGCTACCCGAAAGGGCAGAAAATCAGTACAGATGAGCAAAGTCAATCACTCAGGCAGACAAAGGAACAGTTAGTTAAGGGCGAAGGTTTCATATTGAGATCCTGCCGGATTGTTTTGTTAGAAATATAGAGATGGCCTCTTACATTTTTATGAGCAAGGCGTTCTGTTTAACTTGCTGACACTGTTAATCGAGCTGTTGTTCGACGACTCTCGGTGGCGTACACCCA
Source organism: Cheiracanthium punctorium (assembly GCA_038373885.1). Taxonomy (NCBI): domain Eukaryota; kingdom Metazoa; phylum Arthropoda; class Arachnida; order Araneae; family Cheiracanthiidae; genus Cheiracanthium; species Cheiracanthium punctorium. Next base: position 42,723 of record JAWZYV010015435.1, read on the forward strand.
GACGGGAGCTTAATCTTTAATTTTAGAATTTTCAATCGCGTTTCACAATTCTGGGTTTGTTGTCGATTGCTTGTAGCAGTGTGTTAGCATACAGAAATGTCTCATCCGAAACTGACACCGTTGCTCTATAGATCGAGCATGTATGTGTAAAGCTTTTTAAACGGTACCTGGAAGCAAAACCTTAAGCAATATTTTCTTTGGAAGGGTGGGACTAAAGCCTCCTTGCTCCTCCCATGGATCCGCCACCCATAACAAAAATTTAAGAAGTCAGGTCGTTATCACTCCTAAAATTAGATGCAATCTATGAAATACTTTATTTGTATGTTCGTATTTGAAAGATTTCAGTTGCGATAGGTGCCCCCAAAAAAATTTAGAATGTTTCTTCACATAGTACGCACGATTGCAAACAGTGAACCTATAATAGTAACGACACATTAAGAAAAACAACTTTTAAATCTTTTTGTAAACATTCTTGCAACGAATTTTTGAAAAGAATTGTCGGCCTTACAATTTTCTCTGAAAGCCGAATGAAACATGCAGTTAATTTTAGTGCATAGAACAATTGGTGATAATTTATTCGAGGTTTAACGTTATTATTTTTTTCAAATTGCTCAAAATTTTATAAAATTGTATCGAGTTGTTCTAAAGCCGTGAGACGACGATCGCTTTTTCAAAAGAACAAGGTTTCCGCCTACATACGCAACTATTTCTCACTTAATTAGTTTATGATGCTAATTTCATTATTATTTGGAAAGATCACAATACATCATTTCATTTTTTAATGGAACCTTTTGCTTACTGTTTGCGGAGCTTAAAAGTATGTGTTCACTGCCAGATTTAGATCCTGCATCCATGACATAGGAAAATTGTAACCACCCGCTCCATCTTGTTACTTTTACTTTATATCTCCATGCGTACATTTAATGTGTTGCCTGTTTTTTAAAAAATGTATTCTAGAGAAAAACATTAAATCAAATTAAAAGGGTAATGAGTGTCAAATATTTTTTGGAAGTTCTTTAATGTTTTTATAAATTACATTTTTCAACACAAAATCCATTTTATGTTGATTGCAGAATTCATCGCTATTTTCGCACGATGGGTTATTTAAATATTTTTTAAAAACTTTTTGTGTAAATGTAAAAAAAAAAGTAACAAAAAAAAAATTAACCGACAATAAAGTAACAAAAGTACCAAAAAAGTAACAAAATATCAAAAAATAACAATATTTTTAATTTTTTACCAAAAATCGAAAGTTTTTTTTTTTGTACGTTTTGATGAGCTTAAAATTTTGTGTTTACAATGGATGTAGGCGTAAGCATTAGGAATAGGTTTCCGCCTACATCCACGACTGACTGCCCAAAATGTTTAAGATGAGGATTTTATTATTTTAACAGAATTCATCATTTTCTAAGAGCATGTCGGATTATTCAAATTTTTAATGATATTTTCTCTTTCGGGATCTTAAAATTCTGATTTTCTTATCCAGCGAAAGTCCTAACCCTTTCTAACAATAGGTGTGGGCGTGCACACCAGGAAACAGTTTCCGCCCACATGAGTTATCGGTTGCTCTCAAATTATTCAGGATGCTAATTTTATTATATCAGAAGACCTCAACTTTACTTTCAAAAGGTTACGACGGATTATTTAATTTTTTTTTTTTAATTCTGTTTCTGAAGCTTAAAAATGTGTGCTCTTTACCCATATTAAGTAATTCTCCTTCTTAAAATAATTTGTGGGCGGAAACACATGAAATATGAACATTTACACTATATAACACACCCTATAGTGTAAATGTTTATATAAAATGTGTATTTCGTAAATTGCGTTAAAATATTTTAAGAAAAAAAAGATATTATAGATGTTCCCGTAACGGGAGCTTTGGCGCTTAATGGGTTAAACTGTGGTGGGCGTAGTACACAAAAAATATAGGCGTGACCAGGTTCCTCCCTTCAAACCAATTATAAATTTTGGACAAAATGCCCAATGGATGACGGTAGAAAAAAGCCCAAGAAGCATGCACTATTAATGCTATTAATATTTCTGAACATCATCTGGTTGGAATACTAAGGAAGAACTATTTTTGGAGAGTATTTCTTATTTTAAGACAGTCTCATACACATGTAACTCGTATTACATGTATCAGTGTAAAACTTTTAAAGTCTTTATTATGTAAATTGGCTGATTCAACAGAAAGGGGCAAAAACTTCAAAATCAAGGAAATGTACTTTCTTGTGCTGAAAATTTTTGTTTTATCACAAAAATTTAATTATTTAAAAAAATTTCATATTTTAAATATTACATTAAAAGAAAAGTAAAATGCGTTCGTTTTCAAAATGTATTCTTGTTTCTTAAAAAATTTAGTTTAATTATTAGATTAAAAGTTCAATCGTTTAATAATAAAAAATATTATGTATTGATATTTTACATCTCATAGAAAAATTCGCAAATACATCGGCGAATCTGTCACATTTTCTAGCAAAGAGGGGGAGGGGGATCTCAGTTGACTGATAAACGCCATACCTAATCGCGGTTCTTTAAATTCATGCGACTTGTTTTCATAAGCAAAATTCACTTTTGTGTTTGCAAATCCACCTATTGAAAACACAAACATCACATTATGAACATGCATTACTGAGGCTCCTTAAAATGGAGGAGCTTCACTTTGTCCATCGCCGTTCGATATTGGATCTCTGGATCTAGCTCCGCTCTGCAGCAAGAGCATATTGGGTGATTTTGCGCCCCTGCTCGAACAGTCCAAACCGAGGTCCCCCTCTCCCACCTCCTTACAAACAACAACTAATAACTCTTCACCCTTTTCCTCATTAATCATTAATTAAATCCTAGCTCATCCTCCCTTAAATATATGCTATTAAAAAAAAAAAAAAGATATTTAAGCTTTTTTTGTTATGCAGCTGATTTTTCACTCCTTCTTCTGCCTCCGACCCTAGCGGGTGGCAGCCCCGCTACCCTTTAACTACAGCGGTGCTATGCCGTGGCTTCCTGCGATCTTCACATGGCTGTCCAGGCGAAGCTGAGAACAATAGGAAACCGTGAAAACACTATAGTTGACATTTTCTCCGCCGTGGCCCTAGTATCATGCACACCATTGAGAGATTTAAAGATTTAGACCATAGACGTTAAAACTGTCAAACATTCTTTTTTTATTTTTTATTATTTATTTATTTATTTATTTTTACAAAATGTAAGTTCATCCTTAAATATTCTGAAACGCTTTTCGTCCATGCACTTATTGAAAGCAACTTTTTTTTTTTTTTAATTATTTGTTGGTTGATGATCTTTTAGGCGCTTCTTCTACAAATAATAAATTAATAATAAATATATATCTTAATTTATTTTTTATCTCATCTTTAAAAAGATTGTAATACTTTCGTATGGCTCGTTTACACTCAGCCCATTTCCGCGGCAGTGAGCAGGAGAAATGAGAAAAACGAGAGTCTAAACACCCGTAGCACATTGCTCCTCGTTTTGACCATCCCTACTCACTGATATCCCCCTCGGAGGGATTTTCGAGTACAGTACAAATAAATGCTGGTGTGTGGAGGTGTGAGAGAAGCGAATTAAAGCTGAATGTGAACCCTCACAGCTTTTAGGAGCAGTAAAATACTCCCCATGAAGAGCATTTCCCGGTCACTGAGCAAACGGTTGCTCAATAGGTTTAAGATGCGGATTTTATTATTTTAGCAGAATTCTTCATTTTCAAAGAACAGGATGGATTATTTAAATTTTTAATGATTTTTTTTTTTTTACTGACTACGGATCTTAAAATTCTGCTTTTCTTAATCCACCGAAAGTCTTAACCCTTGCTCACATTTGATGTGGGCGTACACATCATTAAGAGGTTTTCGCTTACATCAGTAATCGTTTGCTCTCAACATGCGGATATTATTATTTCAGCAGAATTCAACATTATTTTCAAAAGGTCACGATGTATTATTTAAGTTTATTGTTTACTGTTTTTGAAGCTTAAAAATAGGTGTTTCTTAAACACAATAAATGATACTCCTTCTTACAATAAATGTGGGCGTTAACGCCAGGAGAATGTTCCCGCCTGCAAGGTTGATTCGCTTTCTCTGTTAGAACAGTTCCGATTAAAAACACTGCGCTGAAAAAAAAAAAAAAATCGGATCCTGCTGAAACCAGTTTAGCTAATTCTTATGTAAAATGACCTCCTGAATCCGAATATGACTTCCATTTTTCCCCATCATGTACCGTTTTGGAGGGATTCCCCCCCCCCATTTTTTATCCTTTTTCAGTAGTTTTTCATGATGTATCTCATTAGTAGAGGAAGAAGATATTTTAACCCTTACATTTAAAAATAAAATCTAATAAACTGTTTTAGATAACATAATAAATGTCATTTATATAGTATGTCATTTATAGAAGTTTCTCGTACCATTGACGAACAGTATTCTCCCGATATGCTCGCGTTCCACTTCCTTAAAAATCTCCTCTCAAAATGAGCAATTTCTCGATGAAACCGTTCTCCTAAATTTTCAGGGAACCAGTCAGGTACTCCGTTATAAAACTCTTCAGTCAGTCAGGCAGATGTGAGTGAAGAAAATTCACTTTAAGCGGCATGGTGCTATGGCTCTGTACGCTGACAGTAACTCCTCGACATGAACGACATAATCATCACTTTGTTTTGTTACTCAATAAGTTTACACACACGTTTTTTAATCCAAGCCATGCTCGTTTTTCTTTGCGATTCATATCTTTTATGCACGTTGAATCGTTAATAAGTTGTCTAATTTTAGAGGGCCCACGAAAATTCCTTCCTTGATTTTAGACTCACTAGACGAGAAAAATTCGTTCTCAAAAAGTTAAATCCATCACCTGCTTTCAGAAACTGTTTGCACAATCCGAATTCGATGTGTAAAAGCCGCAAGTAAATATTTTCCTTTGGGACCAGTGGAACGTGAATAACATTCTTTTTTTTTTTTTTTTTTTTTTTTTTGGAACAGGAGTTACAGTAACTCAGAGAGGCCTGTTCCATACGATGTAATGTTCGTCTGTGGCTTGGCTGTCCTGTTTCATATCAGAAGGAGCAGTGATTTGTAAAGCGTGTTTGCAAGCCCACGAGAAAAGCAATAACAAGTCAGCGCGAAGTTGCTAATTATAACCGTAATAATATACAGTGTGATTCTTAATTCATCATCAACATTTAGTGGGAAAATAGGAAATAGGAGAAGACAATTTCACATAGGAAAGCAAGGGCGCAAACGAACGCATCAAGATGTAGGGGGCGCTTTATGTCAACAACTCCCATTCACGCGCTGTACGATAGCTCTGTTAAAATAAACTTCACTAGCAACAGGAGCTCCGTACGTCATGTTTTTCATCAACCCCATATAAAGAATTCGATTGGAGATAAATTCTGTGACTATGGTGGCCAACAAATAGGTCCACTGCGACCCATCCATTGTGTTCCAAATTTTCTTGCCAGGTATCCACTCGCATAATTTTCCCGAAATATTGAACAAGTCGATTAGACTTCTTTGTATGGATAGTTGCTATAATTTTCGATTATTTATTTTAAAAACTGCTCTGGGTTTGGATAGCTACACTCATGTCCATAAATTAAGGATAATTCAGAATCACACAGAAATTGATCTCTAAAATAAAAATTTCACCTGTGGAATGATCACACACATCTTGAAGAAGAATATGCAAATTACAGGAAACCACCAGATGGCGTGGATGGTACGTCACAATGACGAGAATGTAAGAGAGGGGTATATAAGGAATGGTGGCAAAGAAGTAAAATTGTTCACAAACGCTGTGAAAGCCTTTCAGTGCAAAAACCGCATAGTTATGGCACAAAGGAGGCATTTGGACGATGTTTTACGTGGCAGAATTATCGGACGACTGGAATGTGGACGTACCCAGCTGGAAGTATCCGAGGAACTTGGAATCGCCCAGAGTGTCATCTCCAGGCTTTGGCAACGATTCCAAGATGATGGTAATGTGAGTAGACGTTACAGCACAGGTCGCCCCCGAGTTACAACGCCGAACGAGGACCGCTATTTGGCAGTTACTGCCAAAAGAAACAGACGGAGTACAGCATCAGACCTGTCTCGTCAGCTCTCTGCAGCTACCGGTACGACAGTTTCAAGGCAGACCGTGTACAGACGCTTAGGGCACATTGGTCTATATGCTCGTAGGCCTGTCAGATGTGTTCCACTTACCGCAACTCACTGTCGCCTGCGATTAACCTGGAGTAGAGAGCATGCATTGTGGACACCGCAACAGTGGTCTTGTGTGATGTTTTCCAGGTTTAGTTTGGAGTCTGATTCTCGCCGGACATTCATCAGGAGAGCGCCAGGTACCCGTTACCACCAAGAGAACACCATTGAAAGACACCGTTACGGTGGTGCAGGATGGCTCGTTTGGGGAGGAATTATTCTTGGTTCCAGAACTGACCTGCATGTTCAGAGTGTAACGATGACAGGCCACATCTATCGGGATGTCATTCTGGAACAACATGCACGTTTGTTTCGGGGCGTCATGGGTGCTGAATTTGTGTTTATGGATGACAACGCCCGTCCTCGCCGTGCAAACATTGTAGACGAATGCCTTCAATCGGAGGATATCACCCGTATGCATTGGCCAGCATACTCACCGGACATGAATCCAATAGAGCATGTGTGGGATATGCTTGTCCGACGAATTGCAGCCCGTCAACTCCCTCCCACCTGTCTACCAGAACTTCGGAGTGCATTGCTTGATGAGTGGTGTAATATTCCCCAAGATCAGATTGATCATTTGATACTCAGCATGCCTAGGCGTTGTCAGGCCTGTATTGCATCGTCCGGGAGACGTACTCCGTATTAACCATCCTACTAACCATGCTATACTGTTTTTTGTAAATAGGTTCTTTTTTTAAATTTGGTCAAGGGAGTAAAACTTGCAATTTTTATTAATGTCAAACATATAGCATCTTTTTTGCTCTTTACTTTTTGTTTAATAAATAGACTTTACAAATAAGTCAAATTTGTTTTGCTTCTTTCTCTTTCTTTGCCTGAACTTCATTATCCTTAATTTATGGACATGAGTGTATATAGTTATTGTGCAATAAAGTTAATTTGATAGTGTGGAGAGTGTTAATAATTATATACTGTACCTTATTTGAATTATAAGTGCTATACTATAGTGCACTTGAATTTGAATTATAAATCCATTATTCTTTACAAATAAACAGGATTACTGTTCATTACAAAACTAAATACATTATTATTGATAATTAATAAATTCACGTACATGATTATTGATTAAATCGAACAAAATCCAACACGTGCAGAAAAATGTGTATCGCTGATGTATACCGTACGCATATACCAGCTGTGTCACGTTGCAGCCTGTGCGCGCACTTCCTCTCTCATTTTAAATTTTAACCCATTAAGCGCCAACGTTCCCATTTTGGGAACATCACTTTATGATTTTTTTTTCTAAGAAAGTTCATGATAATTTAAAAAATAGTTTATTGTATTTTAATCTTGAGTATATGGGGTAACTTCTCCAATTTTTATAAAATGCTTGCCTTAAATTTTCGATCTTTCATAGTTAGTTTTAAAATGTCAAATTTTGATTTTTTGTGTATTTGGATTGATATATTAAAATAATAATAATATTATTATTAAAAAGTATTTCAGGGGGTCAAAAGTTATTTAAAACTCTTCATTATATGAAATAATATCAATCCGAAGTAGATAGTTATAATACATCCTTCACAATACTCAAAAGAATGAATTGTTCCCAAAATGGGAACGTTGGCGCCTTCGTTAGCTTTCGTAGTTGGGGATTACGATTATCTCTCGCAGCAAGCGGTCTTTAGTATTGTCATCGTAGCAGGTGCGGTTTTATCACGTAATATGCATTCCACCACGTGGTAGGCCTTACATACTTGCTGTGCAATGCATAATTCAAGTCTAAGCTTACATTAGAAAAAATGACTGCGATGTTTAGAACAGTACAAGAAACGTTGGATTATTTCCAGCTGTTAGATTCTGATTATTTGTTGATTCATTTTGTAAAAAACTTCAGCAGTTTGGAATATTTTCAGAGCAAAAATGTATATGCGCTCCAAGCCCATGAAATTCGGGTACAAAATATGGGTGCTTGCCTCATCGAAAGGATGTCCTTTCAATATTCAAGTTTATGTTGGTAAGGATATAATGCAGATAATACGCATTCACTGGGACAAGAGTTGTGTTAGATTTAACTTCATGTGTTTCAAATCCTAAGCAGCATGAACCTTATACAGATAACTTTTTTACATCCTTACAGTTATTGAAAGAAATGAAGTCCAGGAACTTTCGAAGACCTGGAACAATAAGAGAAAATAGATTGCAAAACTGTACGCTTGAAGATTCAAAAACTTTAAAGAGGAAAAAAAAAAAAAAACGGGAGGAACCTTCGACTTCATTTCTACAGAATTATTTAATAGAGTTTAGTGGAAAGATAATAAAGTTGTTTTCTTGGCTTCAAATTTTGAATCAATTGAACCAATAGGTTCAGCTGCAAGATGGAGCGTAGCAGAAAAGAAAAGAATTGATGCACTCCGTCCCCATGTTATGGTGTCATATAACAGAAACATGGAGGTGTAGACCTACTAGATCGGTGTTTGAGCCTCTACCGTCCAAAAATAAAAGGGAAAAAATGGGGGTGGCCATTTTTCACCAACACACTAAACATGGCAGTTGTAGCCGCTTGGAGACTCCATAGAGAATGCAAAGGAAATCTTACTCAGCTAGAATTTCTCTGAGAAATTACTACCTCAATGATGAAAGTAGAGTACATAGAAAAAGAACACTTTCGTTCAGGACGCTGTGGAACTGTATCAAATTATATACGTTTTGATGGAGTTAACCATTTTCTTGAAGATTCTGGTCGACAATCTAGGTGTAAAATTTGTCAACAAAATACTCGAATTTCATGCAAAAAGTGCCTTGTAATGCTGAATAAAAAGTGTTCTGCATTGTTCCATGTAAAATAGTAAGTACGAATACTGGAATCTGAAAAATAAAGATGTGCATAATGAAAATGCTTGTACGGGTAAAATGATTTTAGACTTGAAAAACATTTGTTTTTATTTACTTAAAAAGATAACTAAACTTATACAATAAAATTGTATTAATATATAATTGTATTAATATTTAATGCTAAAACAAAAGATGATATTCAATAACATGCCACAAAAATTTCTATACACCCAGTAAATAATTATGTAATATCTAAAATGTGTAACATAGCTTTTCACAAATATTAAATATTAGTAAAATACATAAGTTTTTCTGAAACTATGATTTTGGGTTTGATATGCTCCTTCTCATAATTAAAACAGTTAAAAATATCTGTCAAACTTGTGCATTAGTATAAAGTAAACAAAAAACAGCTTTACCCCCACTAAGCGCCAACTTTCCCATTTTGGGAACATGCTATTTCTCTTAAACATTTTCATTTTATTGAATTTTTTTATTTTACTCATTGCTTTAATCTTCCTATGCAGTAATAAAAACCTATGGTTTCATTAAAAATACTGTTAAAATATATAGCGGTGCCTAATTTGTTAAAGGTGCACACAAATCGAGCGCGAAATTCGAAACACAATTAAATTAAAAAATCAAAAACTTCCGATGCTAACTCAGTGAAAAATGGTGTTAAAATGTGTACAAAAGTTCAAAAATTTGTTAAATTGTGAGAATATCATAAATAAATATGCGATACCCTTAAAGCCTTAAAAAAACATTTTTTTTTTTAAGTACGATTTTCAAATGTGTAAAAATGAGAATAAACGTTCATAAATGTTTATTTTTTGTGAATATAAATAGAGTAATGTGTGCAAACCTGTTTAACTGCATAAATTTTAGAAAGCTTGACAAGAAGTTTTCACTTCTGACATGCAATTCTACGACTGACTGTTTTTTTTTTCTTTTCTTGTTTTTTTGTGTGTGCTCTAGGGAGCCAATGTAAAAACACTTTCTCTACATTAATAAGAATTCTTACACCGTTTTCATATAAAAAAGTAGGCATATTTTTTAAAAGTTAACATTTGATAAGTGAATGTTTGAAAAGAAGATAAGACTTACATTTTCTTTGTATACATGGGAAAGCTCTTGGAGACAAAAGCGAAAAAGGTAGGGCACATAAGTACAAAAGAGAGAAATAAGGGAGATGGAATCTAAAAGAAAAAAAAGAAAAAGAAAGAAAAAGAAAAGAAAGGAGAAAGTTCAAGAAGGCACACCAGAAACAAACGCTAGTATTTTTAGATTTACAAAATAAACTTTTTTAGATCCACCAATCCTTATTTGAATGCACGAGGAGTAGTCAGAATTTTCAAAAAATTGATTTTTTTTTTTTTTTTGCATTTTCTTAAAGTATAGTATCTTAAAAATATTCTCTGAAAATTTGAAGTGAATCCGACAAATATCTTTCGAGTTATTTAGCGAAGAATAAAAGGCTCTCGAGCGGTCTAATATTTCCGAGAACAATTAGCTAGCGGCATAATTCTCCCTTACCTCCTGAAGTTTTAAAAGCAATCAAGCCTATTTATGAAAATCTTAGTAATGAAAATGTACTTTCAAGATGTGTAGGTGGATTTAATCAAAATAATAATGAGAGCTTCAACCAACTAGTGTGGAAAATATGCCCAAAAACTATCAATACTAGTTTTACCATTGTTCAAATTGCTGCATACGTAGCTATGAGTATATTTAATGAAGGGACAAAGTCATTATTAGTAATAATGAAGACACTGGGACTTAGTTGTGGGCCTAATTCGCATCGGTATACTGAAAAACCCGATAGCGCACGTGTAAAAGTAGCTGATCAGCGCGCTAACGACAACACCCGCGAAGGTAGAATGCGACGTAGACAACAACAAATTGATGTTTTAGAAAGTTCTACAACGGCTGAAGAACTCTTATATGGTCCAGTAATAGATGACTCAGTGTAAGTATTGAAATTATTCGTATTACTGTACATCAATCGACTGTAAAACTTTAAATGCGCTTTTCTCAAAACTATGTTTTTTGAACTGGTGACCACTGTAACTCAAAAACCGCTCGATAGATTTGAATGAAACTTATACAGCTTTTAGAAAACATAAAAAGCTAGAGCCTGATCGAAGGATTTTTTTTTTTTAAACTTCGATTTTTTATAAACAATTAATTGTTGGTTTTTTCCCGAAAATCTGCAAAAAAATTTCCAGAGACCGCCATTTTGTTAATTTTGAAAAAAACAAAAAAAGCTTCGATCAGGCACAAGATTATCTATCCATAAAAATAATCTTTTTTGTTTCATTGATTTTAGATGAATCTCCAAGGAGCTGTAATGGTCACCGCAAGAACCCATTATTAAAACCTGTTCAACTTAGACCGCCATAACTTGTAAAATAATTATTACTTTTTTTTTTAAATTTAAGTGAAGTAATGTTAAAGTATGATGAAATGATACTATGTTTTTACTTATGTGAAAGAAACTTAATTAGTAGTAAAAAAAAATTAATAAAAAATGGCATTTTTTCACGCCTCTGACTACCCCTAACCCCTTAAAACATGCGGGTGAACGCTATACGCAGTTCTACGCCGATATTACAAAGTAGAGTACAGTAGCAGTGTAGACAGTACAATTAGTGGCAGATTATTTTCCATTTGGAAATCTACGTACTGGGCCTGGATAAACACTTAATTTTTGTATTTATTGAAATTTAATTTATTCGGCTTAAAATGTGAATCGATTCCATAAAACTCTGGGTTTTTCTTGGAACATTGTAATGCATTATAAATGTCTCATTCATTTCGACAGCTAACAGCACAATGCTGTTGTACCAGTGAGGTGAAAGTGTTTGTAAGCAAATCTTTTCCAGATAGTTTAGAAAAAAAAAGAAAAAAAACCTTCATTCTGTTCCTCCCTCAGTGATTAATCATTAGAAAATTTGGTGGTGTTGCAAACTAAATCTTGAAAAAAAAAATTTCTGATGGACTATTAGTAAAAGCTAAAATCTTTGAAATAGCAAAAAAAAAAAAATCTTAATCTGTTTGTTTTTCAACATACTTTAGGTTAACCATAAAGTCAAATTTCCATTTACTTAATTATTTTTATTTTTGTGAAAATAGTCCATTTATTTTCATTTTATATACAAAATTCAGGTAAGCTCTCTTCTTTTTATTTATTTTTATTTGTATACATTACTAATATAAAAAAAAATGGTCATAAACTGGGAAAAACAGTCTCCTGTTCTTACTTCTTATTTTTAAAAATTACCTTCTGATTTTTTGTGCAATCTTCTGTTTTTTCAACTTGAGTCTTCCTGTTTTATGCTTAAGGTGGTTGTCTGGAATGGTGTTTTTCCGTCCCGCCGGATTTCGGGATTGAGACTTATTGATCCCGCGGGATCAGCCTTTCATTCAGGTAAGAATTCATTTCAGCAGAGAAAAACAGGAAAATAGTACGATTTTAAGCACCATGAAGTTAAACTTTGATAGTAATAATGAATGATATGTGTCATAATGAATTCAATAACTGACAGAAATATGGAAATTATACTTATGATAATTTAAAATTATATACTCAGTTCTTAGTTGCTAAAAAAGAAATGTAAAAAAGGCAATACGTATGTGTGTGTGTAAAGAGTCAGTCGTCTTCATAGTCTTGATCTAATTTTAGTAAAACAGTTAAAGCGTGAATTAAACAAAAAATAAAACCTCGAATGAAGACTTTTTATAATGGATTCGGGATGGTTCGCTGAGATAAAAATTGGTATGAAATATTTCTGTTTAGTTGGAGATTGGGAAATTGGTCAGAAATTTAGATTACATTTGAGATTCAGACTCCCACTGGAGAATTAATTAGAAAAATTAAAACTTTAAATTAAATTTTGTGATTATTGATTCATGTGTTGTGAGACAAGATGCATACATAGGCAACCCTTTTCGGTCAATGGATGATTGCGAAGGTGGCGTAAAATTGTATTAAAGTAATTTCGCTTTTAACTATTTTACTAAAATTAGATCTCGGCATTGCATTCCCTAGTCTGTAGCGATGATAAAATCGATCGCAGCTTATTTTAACCCCTTTGAAGCTCAAATATGTCACATCCATATAAAAGACCAGCTAGATACACTGCCCGACGCTGGAAAAGTGCAACCGTTGCCATCGGTCCATTTAACTATCCAACAACAGAGCGGTCAATCCAGTCGCCCATGTGGCGCCACAGAGCCAAAGTCATTTTTCTGACACAGCCTGTATATTTACTCATGAATGTGTCGTATTTTTTCTCAAAACACTCCTTCAGAGTGGAAACCTGTTGAAATCCCCCACTAAAACTGTTGGACTGTCTTCGTCAGGCGTACTCTAACTATACGTCCCCTTTTAAAGTCAGTGGCGGTTCGTGGGTCATTTAAAGGGAGGTCCACAAAAACAAATTTCGAAAATTAAATAGGCAGATACGGCGCACCTTACAAGTTTAAAAATATATTTGCGTTTCCAGCAGTGAAAGGAAAACACGCAATGCACGCAACGGAAAGAAAACGAGTCATCTTGGGTCTTATATTTCGTCACCAATATAAGTTTTATACTAAAGGCGTTGTCTGGATTCAGTTTATTCCATTTCTTTTTTCCTTCAAAGGATACTGTTGTAAATTGTCATTGCTTGAGCTCCGAAACACTTATTGGACTCCCATCTTCATTATGAACACTAGTTTGTAAAAAAAATATTGTAGTGAAAAACGATAGAAATATAGAAAACAGTAAGAAAATAAAATAGAAATGGATTAACTAACCGAACGTTACAAACCACGGGAGAATCCGGGAAGAGATCCGTAAATCCACGGGAAGAGATAACCGAAAAAAAAATGGCCCGTGTGCCCATTGAAAATGTGCGAAAGGAATGATATCATCAGCGCCGTACTTCTTTTGCAACTGTCACCGCTTCTGTTCCCAGAGAGCGGTACAGTAGGGAATTTTTCCGTTCGCACGTGCTTTCCATTCAAGACTGTGCTGTAGTAGACTACACTACAGTACGTTAGCTATAATAAGTGTATTTAATAATAGTGGGGGTGAGGTTGGAGAATAAAACTCACGTTTTGAATTCACAGAAATCTGGAAGTGTACTTAATATTTTATATTTAATTTTAATTTGTTAATGTGTTTACTTTTTAGCTTTTCCTTTGGAGGGGTTCATGTGCTCGTGGGCTCAAATGGAGGAGCCGCCACTGTTTAAAATACGCTGTAGGATAGGCCAGTTTCTCGCTAGGTATGGAAGACATCGCCAAACTGGGTTCAGTTTCGATGATTTTATTTTTGGCCGCCAAACTGGGCGATCCATCACCAAAAATGACAAACCTTTCGAGGCTTTCGACATTTCATTCTATCCCTTCCCATTGTCTGGCGGAAAACAGATTCCTACTGAAGAACGCAATGAAAACGGGCAGGCACAAATCGCTCCACAAAAGTATGTACTACACGTTAACGTCCACAAAACAAAAGTGCTATTAAAATCGAGCAGGTGTTTTAGCGTCGACACAATTTGTCACGTCCAGATATTTTTAAAATAGGTTTGAGAGATTACGCGAAGGTGGTGGAGGGGGTGTCGAAGAGAATAAGATGTTGAAAAATCGCAAAAGGTTTGCAATTTTTCATAATGGATCGCCAAGTTGGATGCCAAAGAATAGGTCACAAGGCTTGGCGATATCTTCCGAAATAGGTTAGAAACTGGCAAACGCGACAGTTAATTACGAAGGAGAAGTAGAGTTAGAATAGGCCTGGCGAAGATTGTAAAATAGTTATAGTAAACGATTTTAATATAGATTTCAATTCCGAAGAAGCGCTTTATGACAGTAAACTCAATTATGATGCATTTTCCAACTATTTTATAAAGGTACAGTATAGTTAGAATATGCCCGACGAAGATTGTTAAACAGTTTTGTTGGGCGATTTGAATATATATTTCAATTATGAAGAAGTGTTCGGGGAACAAGAAAGACAAACTCGGCACACTCATGCATTAGAATGTCCATTCCAAACAGTATTTAAAGCGATGAAGTACAGTTGGAATGTGCTTTGCGGAAGTTGCAAAACAGTTTCAGTTGGCAATTTTCAGATAGATTTCGATACCAAAAATGCGTTTTATGGAACCAGGGACAAAAATACGGCACACTCATGAATCACAATACACTTTCCAGGTTCGTGGAATAAGGAAGAAAAATAATGACGACGCATGGATCATGATACGCTTTTAATGCATAGTGTTTTAGTGCATATTTAAAATGTGAATGTGTTTCACATTTTAATTTTGTGTTTTTTTTTTAATCAAGCAACTTAAACACAATAATCACAAACAGATATACGACTCTTAAAATTAGTTACACAACGAAGATGCTCTTGACTTTCTTAAAGAACGGGGTGTGTGTGTGGGGGGGGAAGACATGTAAATCGCAAATACTCTAAATCAAAAAACAAACGTAATAATTGGCTGGAAATAAATCCTTTCAAGACTTAAAAGTTCGACGACTTTTCAATTGAATTCTAATTTAAAATAATTCGAGCCGCGATTGTCATTCCAAGCAAAATATAGAATTATGTGGATTCTTTTTTCCTTCCTTTGCTTTATATAGCGGGGGAAGAACGTAATCAGAAGTCATGTCTGTCGCTCTAGTAACTGTATATTTCGCAATTTTTATGAGTAGCATCAGATTATGAAGATGCAATGCGGCATTGCGTCATTGTGTTCGATAAAAAATAATTCTGCCGGTCATAAATTGATTTGGCTCAGTTGAAAAGATTAAGAAAACTGAATACGTTTTAATTAAAAATGTTTAGAATATTTTTAAATAAATGATAGAAAAAGAAGCTTAGAAGACAAATAGCACGTACACTAAATATGTTCAAGCCCGGTGAACATGTACCGATCTTCAAAGGTTTTGTGTTATGGGATGGCTACTCGAGGGACATCTGCCTTGAGTGGAGGACTTTCTGAAGCGTATTCGCGTTACATATGGATATAACCGCAAAAGACTCCAGACCGTTGGATCGACATCCGCGCGGTAGGCTCGAACGCTGGAATTTTATACTTCAGCCGTTTACCCTTTTGATAGTCTTATCGACTCAGCCACGGTGGGGCCTGAACATTGTAGATGCCTGAAGTGTGAAGGTCCCGCGTTCGTGTCTATCGCGCATTCATTTATCTATCGCTCTGGTGTTTGAGGTGGTTTTCTCCATATTTAACGTGGAAACCTGAAAACTGTTTAAAAAGTCTGCCGCCCATAACACCCTCCTTAGACAGATAGCTCTGGAGTAGCTTTGCCTTAATGCAATACAATACTACAGTGAAAGTTGAAATGAATTTAAAAATTTGTTAATTAGCACACTTAAAATTAGAACATTCTAACCCACATATGGGCAATCTGCGGCAGTCGGAACACATGCGACCCGCCGCAACTTTTATCCGGCTCGCGGAACATATCAAAACCCTGTATACAACCCATCTAAACTTTCGGTAAAATCTTGGAATCTACATACTGGAGATAAGGAGCTCTTTCCAAGGTGCTCCATTAAACACCAACTTCAAGCAGTCAGACAGGGCAGGTTATCTTGTGTTGAGGGACATAATCAAGATTGGAGGAAGAACAATCTGCTGAAAAATCAGTAGTTTCCAAGATATTTAAGAACTCTTGGGAAAATGATACAGAACCCAGAAAAGGTTACTTAAATTCTATGTAACAATCGAACAAGCATTTTTTTAAATTACATTTAAAAAGTGCACGTAATTATTTCAAAAAACCTTTTTAATACATCTGTTGTTTTAAATCAAATGAGTTTAATTTTTTTATTTATGTCAATCAGCCACTACAAAAATCATTCACGCTGTTTAAAGGTAAGAGATAGCTTTACTATTAATTTCATTTTGTCAATGCAGATTTTCTTTCTTTCTACTTTTAATCAGCTCCTCCCAAAAAGCATTGTGTGTCCGCCAAGGTTTGTCAGTACAACACAGCAACATCAGAATTATCCGCATATTCCTCGGGAAAATTGTTTTTCAATTTTCCAGGTAGGCATGTTTGTGAGTATTTTTTATTCAAAACCAAATGACACTCTTTTCCTCTTGGAGGGCATGTCCCAACTCACTGTGTTTGGCATCGGGGGCGTAGCCGTACAGGAAATCGCAGAATATTGCTTCATTCTCAAACCAATATTTTACATATATGTATCGTTCACTTTAAATGAATAATCAAAAAAAAAAAAAAAAAAAAAAAAAAAAAAGGAAGAGAAGAAATACATAGGGTGTCCCATAAACACTGACCCCGGTTTTCACTTCATATACATTCATATGGTATAATGGTTTACAAAGTTCCCAGAAAAAAATAGGGAGTTTTATGGAATCGATTCAAATTTTCAGGTAATTAAATTAAATTTCAATGGATACAAAAATTAAATGTTTATGCAGACCCATTAGAAAAAATTCCTAATGGAAAATAATACGCCAGAGTGCGTGATTATCTGATAGTGTGTCTGTCTCTGTAGCTACTTTACTCTACTTCGTAATGCTAGCGGAGAACTGCAACAGCGTTCAAGCGCAGTTTTTAAAATCCTGGTGGTTCCTTCAGTTGTGGTCGGGGCATACGAAAAGAATATTTTATATATTCTAAATTACTACAATGACTTTCTGGTTGTCTGCTTCCTCTGCCTTCTTCCCTCTTTTTTTAAAAGATCTGATCTGCTTTACTTGTGATCTACGTTTATTATTTGTTCCAATGCGCTTTCCCCTATATAGAAAAAACTTAACTCTTTTCTTCGTTTGAAACATTTACTTATGCAGGTATAGGACAAAATATTAGGAACACCTGTCAGAGAATGCAGTCGTCCTTCGAGCGTCCAAAATGAGTTTCTTTAAAAATTTAAGTCAGTACTCTATAGATTTGTGTAAAAAAAATGAGCCACCTATATTTCTCCTGTGTTTCTTGAAAACTTTTCTTTCTTTTTTGTCGAGCTTAAACCTCTGTGTTTCTTATCTACACAAATTTATAACCTTTCTTACAATTGAATGGGGTGTAAACATGGGAAGCAGATTTCCGCACACATACCCAGTTATTGCTGTCTTAATTAGTTTATGATGCTGATTTCATTATTTTGATAATACTCATTATTATTTGAAAAGATCACAATGCATTATTTAATTTTTTAATGGAACATTTTGTTTATTTTTTGTGGTTCTTAAAAGTATGTGTGAACGATCGTATTTAGGTAATGCATCCATGACATAAGCAAAATTAAAATCATCCGCCCAATAATGTTACTTTTACTTTTATATCTCCCTGCGTACTGTTATAGCGTTGCTAGTTTATAAAAAATGTATTCTAGAGAAAAACATTAAATCAAATTACAAGAGCAATAAACAGCAAAAATTTATGGAAGTCCTTTCATGTTTTATAAAGTATATTTTTCAATATAAAATTAATTTATATTGGTAGCAGAATTGATCGCTACTTTCGCAAGATCGGTTTTTTTTATATTTTTGTGTAAGAGTAATTTTCTTTTTATTTTTTGTAAGAGTAAAAAGAAAAATTTTTAGCAGGCAGATAAGTAACAAAAGTCGAAAAAGTAACAATATTTTTAATTTGTAACAAGAAAAAAGTTTTTTCTTTTTTTTAACTTTTTGTGGAGCTTAACCCATTTATGCCTAGTGTCCCTTTTTTGGGACTGCATTTTCGCTATTGGTCGAAAACGTTATTTATTTTTCCTAGCCTTCATTCATGAGTATCGAGCCTCAACTCTACAAAATATTTTAACATGACAATGTAGGATGTTGATATTTTGATTTTTATGCATAATGATTTTAAAAGAAATCATCCCTTGTTCAAGAAGTTGACATCAGAAATTTATCTATTATTTCTGTTATCAGTAAAAATCGAAGAAAGTCGCAAAAATATCCAGGCACAAATGGGTTAAAATTTTATGTTTCTTGCCTACCGAAAGTCATACTTTTTCTTACAAAGTATTTGGGCGTAAACATCAGGGAGAGTTTTCCGCCTACATACGCAAACGCTTGATCAAAAGGTTTAAGTTGCGGATTTTATTATTTTGTTTAAGTTGCGGATTTTATTATTTTAAGTTGCGGATGTTATTATTTTAGCAGAACTTATCATTTTCAAAGAATATGATGAATATTTAAAAGTAATTGAAGTAATTTATCAAGTAATTATGAGTAATTTAAAAGTAATTTATTAAAGAATATTTAAAATTTGAATGAAATTTTTTATTTACTGATTATGGATCTTAATATTCTGCTTTTCATAGTCCACCGAAAGTCATAACCCTCTTTCATATTCCATGTGGGCTTACACATCAGGAAGAGGTTTTCGCCTACATGAATCATCCTTTGCTCTCAAGTTCTTCAGGATGCGGATTTTATTATTTCAGAAGAATTCAACATAATTTTCAAAAGGTCACGATGTTTTATTTCAATTTTTTGTTTACTGTTTGTAAAGCTTAAAAATCTGTGTTTCTCCCCCCCATCAAGTGATTATATTTCTTAGAAATAATGTGGGCGTAAACATTAGGAGAAAGTTCCCACCTACTTAGTGCATCCACTTGCTCTTTAGAACAGTTCCGTTTAAAAACACTGCGCTGAATTAAAAAAAAAAATCGAGTGTATTAAACTGAGGGGAATAAGATGTTGAAAAATCGCAAAAGGTTTTCAATTTTTCATAATGGATCGCCAAGTTGGATGCCAAAAGGGGCTGGCAAACGCGACAGTTTATTACAAAGGAGAAGTATAGTTAGAAAACGTCCTGGCGAAGATTGTAAAAAGTCATAGTAAGCGATTTTAATATAGATTTCAATTCCGAAGAAGTGCTTTATGACAGTACACTCATACTATGATACATTTTCCAAATATTTTATAAAGGTAAAGTACAGTTAGAATACGCCCGACGACGATTGTTAAACAGTTTTGTTGGGCGATTTGAATGTAGATTTCAATTATCAAGAAGTATTCGGGGAAGACGAAAGAGAAACTCGGCACACTCATGCATTAGAATGTCCATTCCAAACAGTAGTTAAAGCGATGAAGTACAGTTGGAATGTGCTTTGCGGAAGTTGCAAAACAGTTTCAGTAGGCGATTTTAAGGTAGATTTCGATTTCAAAGATGAGTTTAATGGAGCCAGGGAGAAAAATACGGCACACTCATGAATCACAATACACTTTCCAACTTCGTGGAATTAAGAAGAAAAATAATGACGACGCATGCATGGATCATGATGCACTTTTAATGCATAGTGTTTTAGTGCGTATTTAAAATGTGAAAGTGTTTCACATTTTAATTTTGTGGGGCTTTTTTCTTAATCAAACATCTTAAGACAATAATCACAAACAGATATACGACTCTTAAAATTAGTTACATAACCAAAGAGGCTCTATCCTGAGGTTCTTAAAGAACGGGGTGGAGGGTGGGTGGGGGGAGGGAGACATGGAAATCGCAAACACTCTAAATCAGCAAACGAATGGAATAATTTGGCTGGAAATAAATCCTTTCAAGACTTAAAAGTTCGACGACATTTCAATTGAATTCTAATTTAAAATAATTTGAGCCGCGATTGTCATTCAAAGCAAAATATGGAATTATGCGGATTTTTTTCCCTTCCTTTGCTTTTTTAATGGGAGATGAACGTAATCAGAAGTCGTCTCTGTTGCTCCAGGTAACTGTATATTTCGCAATTTTTATGAGTAGCATTAGATTATAAAAATTTAGTGCGGCATTGCGTAATTGTGTTCGATAAAAAATATCTCTTCCGGTCATAAATATAATTGGCTCAGTTGAAAAGATTACGAAAACTGAATACGTTTGGATTAAAAATATTTAGAATATTTTTAATTAAAAGATAGAAAAAGAAGCTTCGAACACAAATAGCAAGTACACTGAATATGTTCAACACCGGTGTTCATGTAGGTTTTGTGTAATGGGATGGCTACAAGAGGGACATCTGCCTTGAGCGGAGGACTTTCTGAAGCGTATTCGCGTTACATCTGGATAAAACCGCACGAGACTCCAGACTGTTGAATCGACATCCGCGCGGTACGCTCGAACGCTGGACTTTTATACTTCAGCCGTTTACCCTTTTGATTGTCTTATCGACTCAGCCACGGTGGGGCCTTTACATGGTAGATGCCTGAAGTGTGAAGGTCCCGCGTTTGTGCCTATCGCGCATTCATGTATCTATCGCTCTGGTGTGTGAGGTGGTTTTCTCCATATGTAACGTGGACACGCGTGAGAACCCCTTAAAAAGTCTGCCACCCATGACACCCTCCTTAGACAGATAGCCCTGGAATAGCTTTGCCTTAATGCAATACAATACTACAGTGAAAGTTGAAATGAATTTAAAATTTTGTTAAGTAGCACACTTAAAATTAGGACATTCTAGCCCAGATATGGGCAATGTGCGGCAGTCGGAACGCATGCGACACGCCGCAACTTTTATCCGGCTCGCGGAACATATCAAAACCCTGTATACAACCCATCTAAACTTTCGGTAAAATCTTGGAATCTACATACTGAAGACAAGGAGCTCCCCCCACCAATATTTTACATATATGTATCGTTCAGTTTAAATGAATAATCCAAAAAAAAAAAAAAAAAGAAAAAAAAAAAAAAATGGAAGAAATATATAGGATAGATAAGGGGCACTTTCCAAGGTGTTCCATTAAAAACCAACTTCAGGCATTCAGACAGGGCGGGTTATCTTATGTTGAGGGACGTAATCAAGATTGGAGGAAGCCCAATCTGCTGAAAAATCAGTAGTTTCCAAGATATTTAAGAACTCTTGGAAAAATGATACACCCAGAAAAGGTTCCCCACACCCACTCCACAAAAGATACACCCAGAACCCAGAAAAGGTTACTGAAATTCTATGTAACAATCGAACACGCATTTTTTAAAATTACATTTAAAAAGTGCACGTAATTATTTCAAAAAGCCTTTTTAATACATCTGTTGTTTTAAATCAAATGAGTTTATTTTTTTATTTATGTCAATCAGCCACTACAAAAATCATTCACGCTGTTTAAAGGTAAGAGATAGCTTTACTATTAATTTTCATTTTGTCAATGCAGATTTTCTTTCTTTCTTTCTTTCTACTTTTATCAGCTCCTCCCAAAAAGCATTGTGCGTCCGAAAAGGTTTGTCACTACAACACAGCAACATCACAATTATCCGCATATTCCACAGGAAAATTGTTTTTCAATTTTCCACGTAGGCATGTTTGTGAGTATTTTTTATTCAAAATCAAATGACACACTTATCCTCTTGGAGGGCGTGTCCCAACTCACTCTATTTGGCTTCAGGGGCGTAGCCATACAGGAAATGGCAGAATATTGCCTCTTTTTCAAACCAATATTTTACATATATGTATCGTTCAGTTTAAATGAATAATCCAAAAAAAAAAAAAAAAAAAAAAATGGAAGAAATATATAGGGTGTCCCAAAAACACTGACCCCGGTTTTTATTTCATATACATTCATATGGTATAATGGTCTACAAAGTTCCAAGAAAAAAATAGAGAGTTTTACGGAATCGATTACAATTTTCAGGTGATTAAATTAAATGTCAATGAATATAAAAATTAAATGTTTATGTAGACCCCATTAGAACAAAATTCCAAATGGAAAATAATACGTCACTAGTGCGTGATTATTTTATAGTGTGTCTGTCTCTGTAGCACTTTATTCTACTTTTTAATGCTCGCGGAGAACTTCAACAGCGTTCACCCGCAATTTTCAAGAACATTGCATTATTTTGTATAGCGCCTGGTTTAAGTGAAAAGAATATTTTATATATTCTAAACTACTAAAATTAATTTCTGGTGGTCTGCTTGCTCTGCCTTCTTCCCTCTTTTTTTAAAACATCCGATCTGCTCTACTTGTGCTCTACCTTTATTGCTTTTGTTCCACTGCGCTTTCCCCTATATAGAAAAAAAAAACTTAACTCTTTTCTTCGTTTGAAACATTTACTTATGCAGGTATAGGAGAAAATATTAGGAACACCTGTTAGAGAATGCAGTCGTCCTTCGAGCGTCCAAAATGAGTTTCTCTAAAAATTTACGTCAGTACTCTATGGATTTGTGTAAAAAAATGAGCCACCTATATTTCTCCTGTGTTTATTGAAAACTTTTCTTTCTTTTCTGTCGAGTTTAAACCTCTGTGTTTCTTATCTACACAAATTTATAACCTTTCTCACAATTGAATGGGGCGTAAACGTGAGAGGCAGGTTTCCGCCTACATACCCAGTTATTGCTGTCTTAATTAGTTTATGATGCTGATTTCATTATTTTGATAATACTCATTATTATTTGGAGAGATCACAATGCATTTTTTAATTTTTTTAATGGAAAATTTTGTTTATTGTTTGTGGTGCTTAAAAGTATGTGGTCACGATCGTATTTAGGTCCTGCATCCATGACATAGGCAAAATTAAAATCATCCGCCCCATTATGTTCCTTTTACTCTTATATCTCCATGCTTACTGTTATAGCGTTGCTAGTTTTCTAAAAATGTATTCTAGAGCAAAACATTAAATCAAATTACAAGGGCAGTAAATAGCAAAAATTTTTTGGAAGTGCTTTAATGTTTTTATAAAGTATATTTTTCAATATAAAATTCATTTATATTGGCAGCAGAATTCATCGCTACTTTCGCCCGATCCGGTTTTTTTTTTTTTGTGTGTGTGTGTAAGAGTAATTTTATTTTTTATTTTTCTATATTGGTAGCAGAATTTATGGCTACTTTCGCACGATCCTTTTTTTTTTTTTGTGTGTGTGTGTGTGTAAGAGTAATTTTATTTTTTATTTTAGCAGGGAGAAAAGTAAAAGACAAAAAAGGAACAATATTTTTAATTTGTAAGAAAAAAAAAATTTTTCTTTTTTTTTTTTTTTACTTTTTGGGAGCTTAAAATTTTGTGTTTCTTGCCTACCGAAAGTCATACTTTTTCTTACAATGGATGTGGGCGTAAACATCAGGAAGAGTTTTCCGCCTACATGCGCAAACAGTTGCTTAAAAGGTTTAAGTTGCGGATTATATTATTTTAGCAGAACTCATCATTTTCAAAGAATATGATGGACTATTTAAAAGTTTAATGAAATTTTTTATTTACTGATTATGGATCTTAATATTCTGCTTTTTTTAATCCCCCGAAAGTCATAACCCTCTTTTATATTCCATGTGGGCGTACACATCAGGAAGAGGTTTTCGCCTACATGAATAATCCTTTGCTCTCAAGTTCTTCAGGATGCGGGTTTTATTATTTCAGAAGAATTCAAGATTACTTTCAAAAGGTCACGATGTTTTATTTAAATTTTTTGTTTACTGTTTGTAAAGCTTAAAAATCTGTGTTTCTCCCCCACTTCAAGTGATTATATTTCTTAGAAATAATGTGGGCGTAAACATTAGGAGAAAGTTCCCACCTACTTAGTGCATCCGCTTGCTCTCTTAGAACAGTTCCGTTTAAAAACACTGCGCTGAATTTAAAAAAAAATCGAGTGTCATAAACTGAGGAGAATAAGATGTTGAAAAATCGCAAAAGGTTTTCAATTTTTCATAATGGATCGCCAAGTTGGATGCCAAAAAATAAGTCACAAGGCTTGGCGATATCTTCCGAAGTGGACTAGAGGCTGGCAAACGCGACAGTTTATTACATAGGAGAAGCATAGTTAGAATAGGCCTGGCGAAGATTGTAAAATAGTTATAGTGAGCGATTTTAATATAGATTTCAATTCCGAGGAAGTGCTTTATGACAGTACACTCATATTATGATACATTCTCCAAATATTTTATAAAGGTAAAGTATAGTTAGAATATGCCCGACGAAGATTGTTAAACAGTTTTGTTAGGCGATTTGAATATATATATTTCAATTATAAAGAAGTATTCGGGGAACAAGAAAGAGAAACTCGGCACACTCATGCATTAGAATGTACATTCCAAACAGTAGTTAAAGCGATGAAGTACAGTTGGAATGTGCTTTGCGGAAGTTGCAAAACAGTTTAAGTAAGCGATTTTAAGGTAGATTTCGATTCAAAAGATGCGTTTAATGGAGCCAGGGAGAAAAATACGGCACACTCATGAATCACAATACACTTTCCAACTTCGTGGAATTAAGAAGAAAAATAATGACGACGCATGCATGGATCATGATGCGCTTTTAATGCATAGTGTTTTAGTGCGTTTTTAAAATGTGAAAGTGTTTCACATTTTAATTTTGTGGGGCTTTTTTCTTAATCAAACATCTTAAGACAATAACCACAAACAGATATACGACTCTTAAAATTAGTTACATAACCAAAGAGGCTCTATCCTGAGGTTCTTAAAGAACGGGGTGGAGGGTGGGTGGGGGGAGGGAGACATGGAAATCGCAAACACTCTAAATCAGCAAACGAACGGAATAATTGGCTGGAAATAAATCCTTTCAAGACTTAAAAGTTCGACGACATTTCAATTGAATTCTAATTTAAAATAATTTGAGCCGCGATTGTCATTCGAAGCAAAATATGGAATTATGCGGATTTTTTCCCCTTCCTCTGCTTTTATAATTGGAGAAGGGCGTAATCAGAAGTCGTCTCTGTTGCTCCAGGTAACTGTAGGCCTCACCATGGCACAGTGGTTATGCCACTGGAAATGGTAGACGGGCGAAGTGTGAAGGTCTCGAGTTCGGGTCCCATCGCGCGCCCGTCGATCTAACCGTTCGGAGTTTTCCGTGGTTTTCTCCAAAACTTAGCGTAAATACGGGTTAGGACCCCTTAGAAAGACCCCCACCCATCGGCCTAGAGCCCAGGCGTAGCTAATCGGCCGTAATCCCACAAACAAACCAAACTAGGTAACTGTATATTTCGAAATTTTTATGAGAAGCGTTATAAAAATTCAATGTGGCATTGCGTAATTGTGTTGGATAAAAAAATAACTCTCATGGTCATAAATTGAATTGGCTCAATTGAAAAGATTATGAAAACTGAATACGTTTGGATTAAAAATGTTCAGAATATTTTTTCATGAATGATAGAAAAAGAAGCTAAGAAGAAAAATTGCAAGTACAGTAAATATGTTCAGCTCGGTGTTCATGTAGGTTTTGTGTTATGGGATGACTACACGAGGGACATCTGCCTTGAGCGGAGAACTTTCTGAAGCGTATTCGCGGTCTGGATAAAACCGCACAAGACTCCAGACTGTTGGATCGACATCCACGAGGTAGGCTCGAACGCTGGACTTTTATACTTCAGCCGTTTACTCTTTTGATTGTCTTATCTACTTAGCTACGGTGGGGCCGGAACATGGTAGATGCCTGAAGTGTGAAGGTCCCGCGTTCGTGGCTATCGCGCATTCATGTATCTATCGCTCTAGTGTTTGAGGTGGTTTTCTCCATATGTAACGTGGACACGCGTGAGAACCCCTTAAAAAGTCTTCCGCCCATGACACCCTACTTAGACAGATAACTCTGGAGTAGCTTTGCCTTAATGCAATACAATACTACAGTGAAAGTTGAAATGAATTTAAAAATTTGTTAATTAGCACACTTAAAATTAGAACATTCTAACCCACATATGGGCAATCTGCGGCAGTCGGAACACATGCGACACGCCGCAACTTTTATCCGGCTCGCGGAACATATCAAAACCCTGTATACAACCCATGTAAACTTTCGGTAAAATCTTGGAATCTACATACTGGAGATAAGGAGCTCTTTCCAAGGAGCTCCATTAAATACCAACTTCAAGCAGTCAGACAGGGCAGGTTATCTTGTGTTGAGGGACATAATCAAGATTGGAGGAAGAACAATCTGCTGAAAAATCAGTAGTTTCCAACATATTTAAGAACTCTTGGGAAAATGATACAGAACCCAGAAAAGCTTACTGAAATTCTATGTAACAATCGAACAAGCATTTTTTAAAATTACATTTAAAAAGTGCACGTAATTATTTCAAAAAACCTTTTTAATACATCTGTTGTTTTAAATCAAATGAGTTTAATTTATTTATTTATGTCAATCAGCCACTACAAAAATCATTCACGCTGTTTAAAGGTAAGAGATAGCTTTACTATTAATTTCATTTTGTCAATGCAGATTTTCTTTCTTTCTACTTTTAATCAGCTCCTCCTAAAAAGCATTGTGTGTCCGCCAAGGTTTGTCAGTACAACACAGCAACATCACAATTATCCGCATATTCCTCAAGAAAATTGTTTTTCAATTTTCCAGGTAGGCATGTTTGTGAGTATTTTTCATTCAAAATCATATTACACTCTTTTCCTCTTGGAGGGCGTGTCCCAACTCACTGTGTTTGGCATCGGGGGCGTAGCCGTACAAGAAATGGCAGAATATTGCCTCTTCTTCAAACCAATATTTTACATATATGTATCGTTCAGTTTAAATGAATAATCAAAAAAAAAAAAAAAAAATGATAGAGAATATAATGATAGAGCTTCATGGATGTATATAATGTACTAAAGCTAAAAAATAATTCGATAAATCCTAGGTACCAGTCATCATACCACTCCCCTCATAAATCTAGTTCTAGGGCATTGATCAGACAAAAAAAAAAAAAAAAAAAAAAAAAATTAAATCGTTGGGCGTACCCGAGTAAAAAGTTAAATGGCATTTATAATGATATAGTGGTTGACTTCATAGGCCCATTTCTAAAAATTGTATTTCCTTTGGAAATGTTACCGCCCTCCGTTTAGTGCTGTCATTCCTGTCTTCCCTCGAGGGCGTGCCCCATAATCACATAGTCTTTATACTGTGAACATTTGCTCCCATGAAATAAAATAGTAGTTAAAATTGTGCATTTTTGTTGTACTAATGTGCAATATATCGCGCGTAATTTTTGTAATGGCAGAATGCATATCATTTTCATTCCTTTCAATAAATAAACCCATTTCTTAAAATAGTATTTACCTCTGAAATGTTACCGCCCTCCGTTTAGTGTTGTCGCGCCCGTCTACCCTCGAGGGCGTACCCCATAATGACATAGCATTTATACCGTGAAAATTTGCTACAGTGAAATAAAATAGTAGTTAAAGTTATGCACTTTTGTTGTATTTATGTGGATTATATCGGCGTATTCAATTTTTGTAGTGGTAGAATGCATATTATTTGCAGTTCCTTTCAGTAAATGGATCCATTTCTCAAAATAATACTTCGTATAGAAACGTTCCCTCCCACCGTTTAGTGTTATAATGCACGTCTTAATTCGAGGGCGCGCACCCCGTAATCGTATAGCTTTGTGGATAAAAAATGTTGTTTCAACACCCTGATTATTAATCCAAAAAGATGTCATGGTTATTAGCTTTAACTGATGAACTCTCTGACTAAGGCATTTATACTCTAAAATTTGGTTGAGCGGTTTTTAAAAGAATTACCACTCTCAGATCTGATTAAATATTGCCTTTTTCCTCTAATTAATTTTTCTTTCTATATAGAGGTTAAATTTGTGATTAAAAAAAAATGAAATAAAAATCTCAAACGTTAAGTTTTTGATTTTTTTTTTCATTAATTATGAGATTATGAATGAATGTCCAAAAATTGGGACATTCATTCGCCGTACGATTGTATGGGTAATTTTTGGGTCCTCATTTGCGCATGCTAAGACTGAAAGGATTAAGTTTTTTAAAACGCAACATGATAGGGAATTTCGCAATCACTTCGGTGTGCTTTTTGTAGTGATTAGTATTAAACCAATACAATTCGCAGCGTTTCCTTCGGTACTCAAATTGAGTACCGCCCACCTTACTTGCGTAGCTCTGCGTTTTTTCAATAAAACGACATTGAAAACTTTCAACTAATGAGTATAAAAGAAAACCAGTTTAGTTAGATTAGATAATAGCTCATAATCAGGGCAATTCTAACTAAAACTTTTTTTTTTTTTTTTTTTTTTCGGGCAAGGCGGGAATTTATTAAAGCTGCGGAGTTTTTTTTTAATCAACTTATTTAAAAATTTTACCAGTTGGATTGTAGCATTAGTCAAGTGCCCAAGGAATGGAATTGGTATCAGAATTTTTATTTTAAATTTTGCCAAGTTAAGTTTTGTTATTTTAAAATTTTTTGCCAAGCATACTAGTTTTATAATGTAGGCACATAAGAAAGATATAGAAATATTCCCAATTAGTTTCAGAATTATTTTATCACAATTACTTTACCAAGATTACAAAATTCTCTAGTACAGTTAAATGTCGGTACAACGATGCTTAGGTACTCAGTTAACTTATCGTTGTTTAGAGGGGTGTATCGTTATATGGAAGTGAGATTATATTGTACAGAAATCCCGCGGAACCGAAAACTTTTACCGCTATAGAGGAATTTATTGTTGTATCGAATATCGTTATGGCGATGTTTTACTGTATCATTTTTTTTGAAGAAAAGAAATGGATTCGCCACAATGGGCGTTCACTTGCTCATGAAGCATTTTGCCGCTACTGATGCCCGAATGACTGGCAATTCCATTATGGGAGCACCCAGTGAGGGGGCGGGGGAACTTTTACCGCCTAGGAAGGGACGTACAATGTGACACTCACGCCCAAGCCGGGATTTGAACCCGGACCCAAGGCGCGATAGAATGGTTCTTAAGCCACTACAATTACCTGGGCAGCTGAAAAAAGAAATGTTTAACTCCCCGTCCTGTTTGAGAACCTTTCTACTGCACGGTTAACAGGTACAGACGTTTAACTACACGCTGTGGAGGAAGGTAAAGCTTCTAGCCTGGTAACTTCAAAAAACCCCTCACTAAGTTCAGTTCATTCATATTCACTATTGTGTTAGAATTTTGAGGAATCTATGAGAAATAAAATTTTTTATTTTTTAAAAAATTCTTCTCCCCAGCAAGGGACCTGTCGAAAGTTTAAAAAAATAACAATTTAATTTGCAAGTAGGAGTTATAATTTTCTTAGGAGGGCGGATACTTAAAATTAAATAAAGTTCCAAATGCCGGAAATAAGATGCAGTCCAAGCGAAAGGGTTAATCGTTGAAAATAGATACTGTTAAAATGCAGTTACAAATGAATTTAGACCAGATCCCTTAGCTTTTGAGATTTTTCTCCTTTTTTTTAGGTCACGCCCCCAAAATTTGCAATGCTTTCTTTTCTTTCTGCTTGTATATCAAAATTTATTATTTAAATAAATAAAAAAATTACTGAGCACTGTAAAATTAAAAAAAGGAAAATTTTTCGTTACGTTTTTTTAAGCACAATAGAAATTGAGTTTCTCTAAAAAAATGAGCCATTACTCTTGGGATTTATTGAGAAAAATGAGCCACCTATATTTCTTCTATGTTTATTGACATTTTTTCTTTGCCTTTTTGTCGAACTCAAAACTCTGTTTTTCTTATGTACAGAAATTGAAAACCATTATTACAATTAAAGTGGGTGTAAACTTGAGAAGCAGGTTTCCGCCTACATACGCAATTATTGCTCACTTAATTAGATTTTATGCTGATTTCATTATTTTAAGAAAATTCATTATTGTTTGGAAAGATCACAATGCATTATTTACTTTTTTAACTTAACCTATTGTTTACCGTTTGCGGAGCTTCAAAGTATGTGTTCAGGACGGGATTTATGTCCTGCATCCCTGACATAGGACAAATTAAAATCATGCATTCCCTCATGTTACTTTGATGTTTACATGTCCATGCGTACTATTAATACGTTGACAGTTTTAAAAAATTGTATTCTAGAGAAAAACATCCAATAAAAAACCAAGTGCAATAAGTAGCAAAAATTTTTGGAAGTTCTTTAATGTTTATATAAATTACCCTTTTCAACATAAAATTCAAGTTTATGTGATTGGGGGAGGCATCCATAATCACTCGCCCAGCCAAATGGCTTATAAAGTTGGGTGTGACCAGTCTCGAGGAAATGAATGTAATCGTGGATAAATACTTTTTACAAAAAATTAAGGGGAGGGGCGAAAATGGTTTGCATCAGCTCAATACCGCCCGTGATTTAAAAAGAAAGAAAAGAAAAGGACAAGAAAATGCCACTCAAGGACAAATTAGTAACGCGGCCCTGTTTGTCTTTTCCTACTTATCGAAATATCGAAATTCATAACCTTTTGTTACAATAGACGTGCTCGTAAACAGCGGAAAGAATTTTCCACCTGCATGCCGAAATAGTGTTCATGTTTCAGATTTTATTACTCCAGCAGAATTCATCGCTACAAAAAATCATGGTGGGTTATTTAAATTATTAATTTTTTTTTTCTTTTCTTTTTGTGGAGCTTAAAACTGTGTTTCTTGACCACCGAAAATCATACCTTTTTCTTACAATGGATGTGGGCGGTACATAAGGAAGAGGTTTTCGCCTACATGAGTATCGCTTGGTGTGAAGTTCTTCAGGATGCGGATCTTATTGTCTCAGAAGAATTCAAAATTACTTTCAATAGGTCTCGATGTATTTTTTAAATTTTTTCTGTACTGTTTGTGAAGCTTGAGAAAATGTGTTTTTTACCCACATTAGGTGATGCGCCGTCTTACAGTTAATGTGGGCGTATACACAAGAGAAAGTGCCCGCCTACAAGGTGCATCCGCTGGCTCTCTTAGGACAGTTCCGTTTAAATGGCTGAGCTTCAAAAGAAAAATAAAATTAAAAAATTCATGCCCTGACATCATTCCAGCTGATTCTTATTAATGACCTCCTGAATCTGAATATGACTTCCATTTTGCCTAATCACTTACCATTTACGAGGGATACCCGCATTTATTTATCACTTTTCAGTAACTTTTCATGATGTATTTTATTAGTAGAGGGGGAAAATATTTTAGAGATGCTCGATCTTGCAATTTAATGTGGGCGTAAACACCAGGAGAAAGTTCCCGCCTACAAAGTGAATCCGCTTGCTATCCCTCCTCCACCCATAAATTTAGAACTATAATCTAATAAATTGTAATAGAGTAAAATCTGAAAATTAACATTATAAATGTAATTTACATAATAAAATACTTTATCTGTTATTATCTTTCCTCTTATATCCTGAAGAAATTTCTGGTACCACTGATAAAGAGCATTCTGACAATATGCACTTCCCTAAAAATCTCCTCATTTAGCCAGGTACCCCAGCGCGAAATCACTGGCTTTGGGGGGGGAAAGCAAGATCTCAGCTCCCGGCGAGATTTCCCGGCGAGATGGCGCTTTCAGAAATATTAACATTAGACACCAGATTGTCGACATCAGGATAATTCGCACGTATCTCTTCAGCAATGCGATACAATGCATGCGCAAGAACACTTACATGAATCAACTTAGGATAAAATCCTTTCATTGACTTTCGAAACCTTGACCATAAATGGCGCAGCATCAGAAAGAAATAGAACATCATTGTGCTGTACAAGATTCTGCCACAAAATATATTACGATTTGCCAAATAACTTACAAATTTCTCCAAACTTTCAACATGACAGTCGTCAATGTAGTTTTTGCGTAGGGTAGATTCATCCGGCATCACATGACCCGTACGTTTTTCTAAAAAGTGGCGAAATCTAGAATCGTTCAGTTTTTCTTGAGGAATGTTTGCAGTTACTAAAACTTCGCACAACTCTTAATAAAATAGTGACTTCTTTCACCCAATTGAGGATGTACTTTGTCAAACAAAAGTTGAGATGCTTGCTTTTTTGATTCAACAAGTTTAAGAGCTCGTACATGTTAATAAATTTCTGCAAATGGCAAGATTTGGATGGCTTGATTTTAGGCATTTCATTAAACACTATCGATTCTATCACCATACAAAGTAAAATTCTCACCACCTATACTTTCCACCTGCAGACTGACTCAGAAGGGTTAAGTACAAATTTCCCTTCTTTTGACCTCAAATTTCCTGTTTTGCCTTGTCGAAGAAAAATCTACTGAATCACTACAGCGACGTCTAGATTTAACATAAGAAATAAACTTAATTATAGAGTTGCATATTCTTTTTATAAAGCGTTTTAGAACAACTGCAATATTATTTTAACTTCTCTACTCTTTGTTTAAATAATTAATAATTATTCACATGTTTTTTGTTTTAATGGGAAATGATTGTAGCATATATTGAAATTTACTAAATAAAATGAAAAACTATTAGAAAAATCTTACATGACCCCAAATTAATGAAAGTATCATAAAATACAAAATAATGTCCCAAAATTTTTAAAATGCCCTAAAACACAAAAAAGCTAAAAAGAAGAGAATATGAAAAAAAAAAAGAAAAAAAGCAACTGTTATCAAAATCCGGGCTCTATTGATAATTAATAAATTCACGTAAATAATTATGGATTAAATCGAACAAAATTCAACACGCGGAGAAAATTTTGTGTCACTGATGTGTACCGTACGCATATACCAGCTTTGTCACGTTGCCGCCTGTGCGTGCACTCCCTCTCTCCTTTTAAATTTTAAATGTGCACACAAATCGAGCGAGAAATTCGAAATGTAATTAAAATACAAAACAAAAAATTTCCAATGCTAACCCAATGAAAATTGCGTGAAAATGTGTACCAGCGTACAAAAATATGTGAATTTGTGAGAATATAAATAAATGTGAAATATCCTTATAGCCTTAAAAAAACATTTAAAATATTTTCTGCAAAGAATTTCAAATGTATAAAAATATCAATAAATGTTCATAAATGTTTATTTTTTAAAAATATAAATACAGTAATGTGTGAAAACGTGTTTATTTGCATATATTTTAGAAAGCTTGACAAGAAGTTTTTACTTCTGACGTGCAGTCCTACGACTGACTATTTTTTAATTTATTTACTTTTTTAGCGTATATTAAAGGGCGCCAAAGTAAAAACAATTTCTCTATATTAATAAAAAAAACTCTTCCCCTTTCTCCCTATAAAAAAGCGACTTTTTTTTTAAAGTTAACATTTGATAAGTAATTTTGGAAAGAAGATAAGACTTACACTTTCTTTCGATACAGGGAAAGCGCATCGGGCAAAAGTAAAAATATAGGGCAAATGTGTACTGAAGGCTGAAGTAAGGCAGAACGGATCTCAAAAAAAGGAGTCATTATAGCCTAAAAAAAAAACATTTAAAATAGCACCAAATTTATACCAACATTATAGCAAAGTCAGCATTAAAGCACCAGAAATTAATATCAGTACTATTAAATATATAAAATAGACTTTGTACTCAGAATGGGTCCGAAAAACACGAAGGGAAATATATTAAAAACTGCGGGAGGACGCTATAGGCAGTTTTCCGCGAACTCTTTAAAATGGAGTAGCAGAATAGACCACCACGAAATGTCGATCACACACTAGTGGCACGTTCTTTTCCATTGGGAATTTTTACCGTGCGGGCTAGGGCAAACCTTTAATTTTTGTATTTATTGAAATTTAATGGCTGAAAATGTGAATCGATTCCATAGAACACTCCATTTTTTTCTTCGAGCTTTGTAATCCATTATAAATGTCTATGATGAATATATACCGGGAGATCAATAAAAACCGGGGTCAATGTTTTTGGGACATGCTATATTTTTCTTCTCTTCCTTTTTTTGGGTTTTCCGTTTAAACTGAACAGTACATCTATATGTAAAATATTGATTTGAAAAGTGGGGAATATTCTGCCATCTCTACGGCTACGTCCCCGATGCCACACACATTGAATTGGGACACGCCCTCCACGAGGAAACAAAGTTTCATTTGATTTTGAATAAAAAATACTCACAAACATGCCTCCCTGGAAAATTGAAGAACAATTTTCCATGGAATATGCGGATAATTTTTGATGTTGCTGTGTTGTCATGGCAAATCTTGACGGACACAGAGTTCTTTTTGGAAGGAGCTAATTAACAGAAAGAAAGAAAAAAAGAAAATCTGAATTGACACAAAGAAAATTTACAATAAAGAGATCTCTTTCCTTTAAGCATTGTGTATGATTTTTATAGCGGCTGATAAATTAAAATTAAACTCATTTCATTTAAAACAACAGA
Organism: Cheiracanthium punctorium; assembly: GCA_038373885.1. Classification (NCBI taxonomy): domain Eukaryota; kingdom Metazoa; phylum Arthropoda; class Arachnida; order Araneae; family Cheiracanthiidae; genus Cheiracanthium; species Cheiracanthium punctorium. The sequence goes on from JAWZYV010015435.1 coordinate 77,684, forward strand.
TGTGTAGTAAAGGGATTTTTTTTCTTTTCTTCTCCTTTTCTACAGCACCATACATTCTTAAACATCAGGAAGAGGTTTTCGCCTCTTCCTGAGGAGTATATGAGTTATCGCTTGCTGTCAAATTCTTCAGGATGCGGATTTTAGTATTTCAGAAGAATTCAACATTACTTTCAAAAGGTCGCGATGTATTATTTAATTTTTTTGTGTACTGTTTGTGAAGCTTGAAAAAATGTGTTTCTTACCCACATTTAGAGATGATCAATCTTGCAATTAATGTGGGCGTAAACACCAGGAGAAAGTTCCCGCCTACAAAGTGCATCCGCTTGATCTCTTAGAACAGTTCCGTTTAAAAACACTGAGCTTAAAAAAAAAAAAAAAAAAAAAAAAAAAAAAAAGAAAAAAAAAATTCATACCCTGACAGCAATCCAGCTGATTCTTATTAATGACCTCCTGAATCCGAATATGACTTCCAGTTTGCCCCATCACTTACCATTTACGAGGGATACCACCCATTTTTTATCACTTTTCAGTAACTTTTCATGATGTATTTTATAAGTGGAGGGAGAACATATTTTAGAGATGCTCGATCTTGCAATTAATGTGGGCGTAAACACCAGGAGAAAGTTCCCGCCTAGAAAGTGCATCCGCATGCTATCCCTGCTCCACCCATAAATTTAGAACTATAATCTAGAGAGAATAAAATCTAATAAATAGCATTATAGATGTAATTTATATAATAAAATACTTTATCTGTTAGTAGCTTTCCTCTTATATCCTGAAGAAATTTCTCGTACCACTGACGAAGAGCATTCTGACAACATGTTCGCATTGCACTTCCCTAAAAATCTCCTCATGTAGGCAGGTACCCCAGCGCATAATCACTGGCAAGGGGGGGGCGGGGAAAGCAAGATCTTGAGCTGTAGACTTAAGACATTCTTTCCAAAGATTGAAAAGTAAAAAGGCAGGTTGTCTAGATTTAAGAGTCTGTGTATGTCCTTCTACCGGTGCTGATGAAGGTACCTATTTTTTCGATCGAAACACGTGTACACCTTGATAAGTAGAGGAGAGGGGGGGGGTATTATGGAATACCATTGGCATTTCTAACTCTCCCTTTACAGGTTTTTGAATAAAATCTCCAAAATCGTCATGAATACATACTATAACTAATGGTATTGTTCTTATAGGAAAAAATATATATTTTTTAAAAATGTACGAATGGATTATAATATGGAATATGTTGTTTAAACCGTTGAAAAACTATCTATACTTCATAAAAGTTATTTTTAAGTATAAAGCCACATTTTTGAGACTATGCTCAAGTCATTTCGTCCTCGAGTCTATTTAGATAATTGACAGTTATAATCTTCTTTCTCTTCTACGGTACAGTCACGGTAAGCTCAGAGAGAAAATCTGAAGCATTGAATACAAATTTCACTTCATTGATCTTTGTAGAATTTTCTGGAATTCTTAGATCCATTACACTAATACTAATTACAGTAATATTCCATAATGCCCGTCACGCCATCTAAGGAAATGAACTTTTAAACGGATGGGCAAAACACTGCCAGTTAAAAATCAACCACAGTACAACAAACTACCATTCTTTTAGTGTACATTATGCGCAACATCCATGTTCAAGTCACTTGTACACTAGTACGTTAAAGTGCTAGAAAACTCATCTGCAAAAACTGTTGGAAATCACAAAACTCACTTTGTTCTGTAGAGAATGGTACGAAAACAACAAGAGGTTCACTCTCACTAGGCCCGTTTACATGTGAAAATGGAAAATCCCGGGTTAAAGCGGAGTACAGGGGAAAACTCGCAATGCATCATGGGAAAGCGGGGTTGACTCTGCATTAACCCTCCTTTCGACCAGGAACCTTTCTACCCTGCATTTCCCCCCCTAAGTAGGGGAAGCGGGGTAGAAAGCAGTGCAAGTCCCGGGATTTACTCCGCATATTTGCACATGTAAACGGGCCCACTGAGGCGTGAAACGGGAATCTTTCTTGAGCAGTTCGCGTCATTCTCACGTGACATCAGCACCTAACCGTCACCCTCGTTATCTCAGGCCGCGGCGCTTGTCAGTGACGTAAGCATTAGGAGGGAGAATCCGGAGAATGAACCACTGCTTGAAATTTTCGCGCGTATGATTTCGCGGCGCAGAAATAGTTTGTTGTAGTAGCTTTCAACAGATAATATAAATTAATAAAGGACTATTAAATTAATATCGCAAAACGAAGTTTTTAAAGTTATGTTCGCTTTTTAATAGCAGTATTACAAATAATTAACAAGTTATTAGTTTTTTAACAACAGTTACATTACAAAGGCGGTTCTCTAAGAAAGAAAAAAAAAGTCAAAATTTAAAAAGGGCTTTATAAAATCTAATGTTAAAAAAAATAACTTATTTTTTTCCTTCAGTCATCTAAAATAAAAAATATTATAAATGATGTGTATGTATGTGTGCATATATATATATATATTTCACTTGATTAAGTTGTAATCACACATAACACAAATGATGTAAATAAGTTTTATTTACAGAAACCATACATATCGCAACACACAAATATTAGTGTATTGTTAAAAAAAATAAAAATTGAGACAAACATTAATAACTTAGAAAAAAGAACTTGTGTCAATTCAAAATTGAAAAGCAGCAATATTTTTATATAGAGAGGGTCAAAGAATATAAAATCAATCTAAAATTAGAAAAATACTGATTAAAATAGTGTGTATATAATATGTATGCACACACAATTATTTCTAGAATTGTTTTCTGAATTTTAATAGACTATCGAAAAATGATGACAGATGAATTTAGGAATTAAAAGTAAAGCACTAAAAACTTGAAATAACTAATTTTTCTCATAAAATATTGCTTAAACAAATTTCCAGTTTCTTTGCAAATAAAAATTTTTAAATAATTATATGTTACCTGTACAAAGGCAGAAAAGTTAAGAGAGCACAGAACTTTTCTTTTCTTTTCTTTTTGGTCACTTGACAAAAAGTCAAACAGAACTAAATAAACACTGTATATATCAATTTACATAAGTTTTTCAAGTTTACCAACAGCTCAATTACTTAAAAAAATTTAATATTTCAGCCTAACATTTTCTGAAACTACGAGAACATGTATAATCTATTTCTTATAAAGGGAACTATAGATTTAAAAAAAGATTTAGGGGGTTATAAAACAAAATTCTTCACTTACCTATTAAAAGAAAACTGAAATTTTAATCTTATCCAGATCCATCAGAAGACTTCCTACTACATTATATCCACAGTATCATAGATGATAATTAAAAAATTGCAAAATCCACTAACATAATAAGATCCTTAGAAAGATCCCATAGCAAAATTTATGGGATTACCCATTATATTTCTTTTAATCATACAAGTCTAACAAAGGAAAGCATATATGTATTCTCCTACACTAAAAGTATTTTAGATATAATTAGAATGATGCTCATCCCTTACTGAAAGAGCAATAGGAAAACACACAATTTTCAGCTTCAGATAATTTCAAGCAACACATATGTTCACTGATATGTTTATGCACAGGGGAAAAAAAGAACTGATTCTAATACACCTTTGATATCGAAATTGTCTTATCATTTGAAAGAAAACTTTGATATTCAAGGGTATATATTTCTCTCCCCCCCCCCCAAAAAAAAAAAATCATACTGACAGTGCAAATGCTTTATCAAAGAGCAAAATGCAATATCAAAATTAATTTATACTAGCTGGATTTTCTAGAAGGTGATCACAGAAGATGACAATCAAGATGCAAGAAAAAATATTGAAAAATTTCAATTCAAAATTCACTGAAGATAATTTATGAATTGAAAACAAAGCCACTTCTGAAATGCTTTTAACTATCAAAATTGTCTTTCAAATGAAAGCATGACTTTTTCTTGCACAAAACAATTCATGAAACTCATCACAGTGTGCACACACTTTGTTGAGGAACAAAGTGCAATTTCAGCACTATTTTTACTAAATAGATTCACTAAAACTTGATCCCAGTTCATCTGCAATCATGATGCACTATTAAATAATTACTTCAAATCATAAGACTGAAGCAATTCAAATTAAAGTTCACTGAATTAATGCAGTGATAAAATGATAGGTGCTTTTAAAAGTATTTCTAAATTCTGTTTTGCATGAGAGCATGGATTTCTCATGTAGAAAAAAAAACATACCGATGAAACTGTAATTGCAGTGTGCACACTTTGCAGAAGAGCAGAGGTAAATTTAAGAATTTGTACTGAACTGGCTAGATACTATAAAAGATGATCCAAGTTCATTCGTAATCATGATGCAAAAAAATAATAAAATTTTAATTATTATAATTCCTATAAGAGTTCACTGAATTTATGCAGCAATATGAAAAAAGCTGCTTTTAAAATATTTTATAATATCAGAATTGTCTTTCAAATGAAAGTATTAAAGTTAACGAGTTTTAATTGATAGTGACTACAGTTACTTAGTCGAAGAGCAGAAAGCCATTTCAAAATTAATTTGTTCTCACTGGATACTTTAACTGGGGATTACAGTTAATTCACAATCCTGATGCAGTATCAAATAATGACTTCAAATTATAATATTGAAAATCAAATTAAAGTTCACTGAATTTATGAGGTGAAAAGAAGAACGTGCTTTAAAAATAATTTTTAATACCATACTACAGTTGTCTTTTAAATGTAAGCATAGATGTCTATTGCAGAAAAAGTGTAATCAAAGTTAATGAGTTTGAATTGATGAGTGACTACAGACACGTACTCGAAGAGCAGAAAGCCATTTCAAAATTATTTTGTACTGACTGGATACTCTAAAAAAGTGATAACAGTTCATTCACAGGCACGATGCAGTGTAAAATAATGACTCCAATATATAGGATTGAAGCAATTCAAATGAAAGTTCACTGAATTTCTGCAGTGAAAAGAAGAAAGGTGCTTTTAAAACTCTTTTTTATATCAAAATTCTGTCTCTAACGAGAACATGGATTACTTATGAAAAAAAAAATAATTATGAAACTGTAAGAGCAGTGTATACACTTTGTCGAAGAGCAAGAGAAATTCAAGAATTAATTTGTACTGACTAGATACTATAGAAGATGATCCGAGTTCATTCATAAAAATTTTAAATTATAATAATGCTGCAATTGCAATTAAAGATTAATGAATTTATGCAGCAATAAGAAAAAAAAAGTTGCTTCTAAAATGTTCTATATCACAAATTGTCTTTCAGATGAAAGCATGAGAGTTCAAGTTAATGAGTTTGAATAGATGAGTGACTACAGACACGCAGTCGAAGAGCAGAAAGCCATTTCAAAATTAATTTATACTGACTGGATACTCTAAAAGGTGATTACAGTTCATTCACAGTCATGATGCAGTGTAAAACAATGACTTCAAGATATTAGTTTGAAGCAATTCAAATTAAAGTTCACTGTATTTATGCAGTGAAAAGAAGAATGGTGCTTCTAAAATAATTTTTAATACCACAGTTGTCTTTCAAATGAAAGCATGGATGTCTATTGCAGAAAAAGTGTAATCAGAGTTCCAGTTAATGAGTTTGAATTGATGAGTGACTACAGACACGTAGTCGAAGAGCAGAAAGCCATTTCAAAAATAATTTGTACCGACTGGATACTTTAAAGGGTGATAACATTTCCATTATTTTCATCACAATAATCCGCAACTTTTCTTATGTCAGAGTCACGAAAATCTGCTTCACAAACCTAAAATAAAAATGTAAATTGATACATTAATATTGAAAAATTTTCATAATTAATTACATTCAAAACAAGCATGCAAAGGCAAATTCCTATTGCTATGTGCCCCCTCCTAGTAAACATGGTAATTATGTTTGCAAAAATGTGGTCACCAAGTCCTGGCGATTTTCGCCAACCATCCATAATTTTTGTTTTTATGGCAACTTGGGTGGTATGTAAATATTTGACCGGAAGTATATTAAGATAACCCGCCCTTAACGACGCCAACTAGGTTAAAAAAAAAATTGCGAAAATGTCGACAGTATAATACACAAGTACCGAAGATTTTTAAAAATGCAATGTATGAACATCAATCATATGATTGGTATGCAGTGTTACTACATTTAGATATGGAGTACTTAAGATGGGTACAATAAAGGTATGATTTGTTTAATTTTTATGATAAGTATTTTACTTTTTTTAAAAATTCAGTCATTTTTTTCATTGCATTAGTATCCGAAAACAAATAAAAAATTATTGAATGTTTCAGCTATACTTCTTTTCATGTATACATTGTTTATATAATAATGGTTATCATACTAAATTATGCAGTAATCTTAATTTTAAGAATATTAGGGACCTTCTTTGACAATGCAACACAAAAAAGAGCTGAAAATTTGATAGGCCTTTTTTAAGGGCAATATTCTCACTATGGCTTCATTTATTTGTTTTACACTTTTTAACACGCTTTTATTAGCTTCACCTGTATGTATGTTTGTAACCGACTCCTTTTAACTCGATTTTGACCCATTTTAAACGGTCAGATTTAATTTAAACTTTGTAGATAAATCAAGTATCAATGGCAATACAATAATTTGATAAGTTTATCCCATTATACTGATTTTAACACGCTTTTATTTATGAGCTTCACCTGTATGTATGTTTGTAACCGACTCCTTTTAACTCAAATTTGGCATATTTTAAACGGTCAGATTTAATTTAAACTTTGTACATTTATGAAGAACCGGCGACAATACAATAGTTTTATAAGTTTATCTCATTATCCTGATCAGGATCGCCAGGATTAAATAATTTCCTCATTTCTTATCCTGATTGAAAGTAGAACACTTCCAAAGATTACAATCTTATTTAAAGGATAAGAAAACCTTTTTTTACTGTGGCCGTGATCGTATAGTGGTTAGTACATTGCGTTGTGGCCGCAATAACCCAAGGTCGAATCCTGGGCACAGCAATATTTTTATTTTTACAAAATATCGTGATCCATCACATTATGGAAGAGTTGAGTACAAGAGCATGTTAAGGCCATTCTTTTTAACACGCTTTTATTTGTGGATTAGAGACCTATTTTCCCTTTTTAGTGAGGAAGGTAGCATTTAACTGCAGGCTGATTAATACTTTGGTACACAGCAGGGGCGTAGTAAGAGGAGGCCTCAGGGGGCTGCTCCCCCCCCTCGAAATGGGACCCTTTACTTAGCTTACAATTGAACTTTAGCTTTAAATTTGATACCCAGCCCACCTCCAAATAAAATCCTGGCTACGCCACTGGTGCACAGTGAAAATAAATTATCTCACAGTTTGTACTTTCCAACTTAGTGTTCCTTGGTGTCTTATGAGAGATATCGAAAGTTAAAAATAAATTTTAAATACATACAGTTTTAAAAAAAAACTAAAATACACACTTTTATAGCAAATCGAACTAAAAAGTGAAAAATAAAAATATAGTTTAAAAAAATCAAAAAACACGCTTTAGTGATAAATTGAATTAACTAAAAAATAATTCTTAATATAGAAATAAATTAATGAACGAAAAATAGTATTATTGTGAAAAAAGCGTGGGATGCTCCATATATCAGTTCTTGAGAATATTCGATCAGTACGATTAGTAGAAAAATGATACAAAAAATATAGCACAAAGCGTCCCACGCTTTTTCACAATAATACTATTTTTCGTTCATTAATTTATTTCTATATTAAGAATTATTTTTCGCTTTTTAGTTAGTTCAATTTATCACTAAAGCGTGTTTTTTGGTTTTTTAAACTATATTTTTATATGATCTGGCATATAGAATTTCAAATGTTTTTTTATTACTTTGGTATTACTCTTTATAACATTTCCTACACTTTGCAGTGCTTTTAGGTCTTTCAACTTTGAATGAACAAGTATGCAACAGTTGCAGAATTATACAAAATAAAAAGAATAAAGTTCTTAACTAACAATTACAGTTTACATATTTTAAATGTTTTGGTGGTACTATTTTAGCACCTTAAAAAAAAAAAAAAAAACTTTCCTCAGACTTTTGCAGATTTGTTTAAATACAGTAATTTTTTTGAGATACTACACAGTGTTTTTAAATCTTACAAATTCGAATGATCAACAAATCACATACAAATTAGGTATAATAATAATGACTATCATAATAAATTATGCACTAATCTTAAGAATATTAGGAACCCTTCTTTGACAATACAACACAAAAAGAGCTGAAAAATTGTTAGGCTTTTTTAAAGGCAATTTTCTCACTATGGCTTCATTCATTTATTTTACACTTTTATGATCTGGCATATAGAATTTTCATACAATGTGGGAATTGCAATTACTAGGGCTATGCTATCAAATGTTATTCACTAATCAAATGCTTTTTCCAAATAGTACAACACAAGAGACTGTTTACAGATATAAACAAAATAGTTGTTATATAAATATGGCAATTAATTAAAAATTACACTTTGAATAAATCAATATTATGCGCGATTAAAAATATGAGAATATTAAGATGATGTGAATTTCCAAAAATTTGATTTCTTTAAAAAAAAAATTAAAAGTATAAAGAAAGTTTTCATAAGTTTCATAATTGAAATAAAAAATCAGTTAATCTTAACTGATAATATCAATAATGCTAATTAACATATGGATTGTAAGACACTTATTTAATAAAAATATAACATCTAAAAATCAAACTACATTACATTTAACTACACAGATGGTCTTGCTTTTGAGTCATCCAAGATATTGAAAAACACACACATATACAAACCATTATGAAGATGTATTAAAACCAATGTATTTTCGGAATTTTGTGTTTAATATCAAATGAACATTTTACATTCACTTTAGCTATAAATATCTTATGAATAATAAATCTCTGTTGAAAGATACCACAACATTTATGCACCCATAACAAATGTAAACATGGATACTACAACTTAACAAATAGCACTGCAATATTATTAATATAAGCAATAAAGTTTGTTTTGTTTGCGTGGGAGTAACTATGACTACACTAGAATAAATTAAATGCTCTTAATTTCATTTGTTCGTATGTGCTATTATTTTGTATTAGTATTTCAATAAAGTACTGGAGAAAGTACACTATAGAATAATATTGATAGTTTACGAACATACAACTTGTTAATTAGTTAAAATAAAGCTACAATTTTTCAGAATATTAAATGCATAAAAGGTCAAAGAATGAATAGATGTATATTAATAAAACTTACCCTTGAATTTTTTGTCCTTGAATTCCCATCGATTAAAGTGTTCCAAGAAGGACACGTGACATAACCAGTATTATTTCATTCTGGATCCTTCCATTCTCAACAACCCTTTTGTATCATCGTCAACTGATGAAGCGTGGAGAACGAGAGATATCGTGTCCTTTCCCGGGAAACAGACCGAGTTAACACGTCGCGCGAAAAGAGAAGAGGAAGAAGTTTTCTCTTCGCGCGCGCCTGATTTATTTGTGAATGACTGACACAAACAGGCGTCCGAATTAGGATATATACATACTGCTGTCTTGAGGGTGCTTAATTGGCCCGGGTGTGTATGAACGGCGGGCGTGTCCGAGATGCGAGGCATCCGTGTGAACATCAGTGAGTCTTCTGCACTGGCGAAGTAAGTGTCACTGTCTCTTATTTCTTTTTCGTCTTGAAAACCTCTGAGCGAGCTTCAATGAAGGAAGGGGGGGTTCTGGCCTCGACTGGCCAGGTCGGATGGTGGGCGAAGATCGAGCCCCCCCCCTAAAAATAGATGCACAACTTTATAATTAGAGTAAGTGGATTATTTATTTATCAGTAATTAAATCTTCACCCAGTGGCGCGGCGGAGAACACCAGAAACCCCCCAACTCTCGGGGACCCTCGAAGAATCAGCCCCCCCCAAAAAAAATCACTAAAATAGTTCAATATGGTTTTTAAACACCTAAACCTACTTTGTCGGTCCTCTATTGAACGAAGTCACTGAATCCCGGAAAAGAGTTCGCTAGAGGGAAAATTCGTTCAATAGAGATTTACCTTTTAAATGCTTTAAACACCATACAACTGATTTTAAATTTATAAAGACTAAATATTATAGAAAAAAAAAACTAGTTTTTCACAATTAAAAAAAAATAAATAATAGCAATTTGCAGGCTTTTTTTTTTTTTACTTTTCAAAAAGAAATCTGCTAGGAGAAACAAAAATGTTAAAAATAAAGTCCGAAACGGCACCGCATTTTTGGTTTAAAGTAAATCATTTTACGATGAGATCAATGAATTTTAATGTCATTTTCGTATTCATTATAATAAGTAAATTAAGAATACAGTGCTCGCATTCGTACGCTTACAAATTTTTCGTTCATAATCATGTATAAAAATATAGTAAACGATCTGCGCTCCTTTAAAAATCTGAAAATGCAGCCGTTCCCTCAGTTTGTGGCGATTTTTCGCTTTTTTCAGTTTTATTTTAGTTCCGAGAGTCCAAAAAGTGAATCATTCGAGTCACAAAATGGGGTGTCGCAATGGGCATGGACGTTTTTTAAGTCACGGTCATCAGGCTTTGGAAGGAAAATGGCGAACCCCAATCGTTTAAAATAGTTTTCCCATTATACGCAGCTTAATTTTTTTTTTCACCAATAAAATGGTTTCCTCTGCTCAATGCCGCGCCGACCATAGCCAGCGCTTGTGTGCAAAAAAAAAAAAAAAAGAATAAAGCGCCTCTCAGGGTTTACTACTTACCCACCTACTTTCCTGAAAAAACTGAAACTGCCATTTACCGTTATTACAAAAGTACGAAAATTTAAGATTTTGCCATGACCTGAATAGTTTTTGCAGTTAGCTTATAAAAGCTCATAGCATTTTTTGTTGCCAGCTTTCAAATTTTATTTCGAGCCCTGATTTGAAGTATACTACTTTTATTAAAAGTATAGAGGCACTTAGTCTCCATATTAGAACAGACAGAGTCAGACTTATATACATGTTCTTTTAATTCTCCCCTTCTTATTCAGATATCTGTGCACTTTTCTTACCACTTTAGTGCTATTAATTTCTGACCAAAATTTTGTCTTACCCGTCGAAGCGGCGAGGTTAGTGAAATGTTAAAAGTCGCCAAGATTAGCCCTTTTTTGGTAATTTATTGCCAAGTTGCTACCAAAATATAAGTCCCCAAAACTGAGCCTAGCTTGGCAATATGTATTTCGCGAGAAATTGCAAACCCTACTGTTTATTATGAACTTGAAGCTTAGCTAGAATACGTCCGTCAGATTCTAAAACGGTTTTAATAAGCAATTTTGATAAAGATTTCAATTGCAAAGAAGTGTTTTATGGAACAAGGTAAACAAATACGGCACAGTCATGGATTACGATGCGCTTTCTAACGTAATGTAACGAGGAAGACAAATAGGGCCTGCACATAGATTGTGATACACTTTTCAACGTATTGAAGCAAGAAAGACAAATAGGGCCGACGGATAAATTATTATACTCTTAATATCTAGCACTTCGGTAGGTACTTAAAAATATGAAAGCGTTTCAGATTTTGCTCCCCCCCCCCTTTTTTTAATATTTGAAATCTTTCACAACCCATCTGTTACGCAACTTCGACCTTATTAACTCTACTCTTCCTCTGTAATATTAACTCGGTTCAAACCTCGTTAAGTAATTTTTCTTTTTGATAATGGGTATTCAATTTGTTACTAAAAAAATAAAAAAAAAAATCCCGATTATTAAATTTTCGGGAAAAAACAGCTTTAAAAACAAACCAATTATGTTGAACACTCGAAAAAATCGATAATGCTTCTTAACCCTATGCACCATGGACTGACACTCACAGTCAAGCTGTATGTCCCATGCAAAATCCACAAAAAAAAAATTCATAAGCACAAAAACTGACATCAAAAATGGGCCGAGAAGTTACTCGTGTTTTGGAAACATCGCCAAAATCCTGATATTTATCATATTTTCCTGAGTATTTCGTAACTCCTATCGGTTCGTTGCTTGTGTTAGTTCACAGTGAAACTTGTAAAGAGATTCTCTAATTTTTGTCCGAGTCTTCTCTAGCGCAATTGAGAAAGCTGTTCAAAAGTTACATGGTTTTCAAGTGGAACAGCCTCAAGTGCACAAATTAGCACATCCATCCTGTACGATTACTACAGGTGATTTTCGTGTCCTCAATTGTGGTCGCGGGGTATGAAAGGATTAGTCTAAAGGTTGAAAATATTTTTTCTACTGCGGCTGAATGAGCTGCGACAACTAGTCAGCCGATTCAAAAAGTTATACTTTTTTAAAAAATACTCTTACTTGTAGAACATTTTTTCCAAAGTAGTCTGCCACTGGGCAGAAATAGTTCTTTATTAAGTCATCCATAAACATGGATGATTTGTTTATTGTTAATTCTGAGAGTTCAGAAAAAGAAATAAGAAAATCCGATATCATGCCCTTTCTTATTACGATCATCCATGGGAAGTGAAACAGCGACAACGGCAGCTGCTATTTCATTTCATAGGCATATAGTAAGCAAGTATGAAGAAACGTTGGGTTCATTCAGATCAAAAGTAAATTATTTGAAATATTTAACCAATCTTAACTTCCATCATCAAAGATTCCAATTTAAGGGGGTATTCTGGTTTAGAAATTCGAAAAAATCGATTTTTTTTTCATATTTTCATAGTGTAACCCTTTAAGAATATGTCCCTAAGAGCATGTCCCGAAGAATATGTCCCGAATAAGAATAACCCTTTAAGAATATGTCCCGAATTAGCAGGTCCGAGGTACGAGCTTCTGAGGCTTCCAAGGAAACTAGAACTGCTAGATCATCTGAAAGGGCTTCACTAAACATGACATTTGAAGTTGAAGAAGGTGCTTTGTACGGAACAGGGATAGCTGATTCATAAAAAGTAAGTATAACACGCCGTTAAACGACTCCGACTGCGCGCGACTGGCCCTCAAACTTTAAACGCGTTTTTCTCGAAACTACTTTTCAAGAAACGGTGTGCAGGATATCTCAAGTTTTATTCAACCGATTCACTTGAAATTTTATACAGAGCTTCTTTATACATTATAGTATCGCACTAACAAGAGTAAAAAAAAAATTATTTTAAAAAAATTCCGAATGACCAAAAAAACAGTGGAAAAACAAAACGTATTTTTCAAACAGCCGCCATTTTCTGAATTTTAAACGTCTCGTAGTGCGATAACTACATCCTTCCTCTTTAAGGATTATTCATGGTTTTCCATTTCAGGTCACTGGAAGGATTTATATCCTGCACACCAGGACAAGTCATTTTTTCATCAGACCCCAGGCCTGCAGTTTTTTGAAATTTGATTTTTTTCTTATATCATTAATGTTCTGTATTATTTAAATATCTATAAAAAACTTATAAAAATATGGATACTAAATATACATATATATATATTTTTTATCGCGTCCGAAAAAACACCAAAAATTAGGGCTTCTAAACCAGAATACCCCCCTTAAATTAATATTCTAATCAACAGGTCTATAAAATTAATACTCTAATAAATACCAAAAATTAAATGTTTATCCAGGCCCCTTACGAAAAAAACTCCCAATGGAATATAATGCGCCTCTAGTCCCTGATTGTCTTAGAGAGTGGTGATCTCTACTGTTAGTCTACTGCACTTCGTTATGTTCACGGAGAACTGCCTATAGCGTTCACCCGCATTTTTAAAGACTCCATTAAATTTCAGTGCTTCGGCCGGTAATATTGAAAATATTTTATACATTTAAACTTCCAAATATTAATTTCTGGTGCGTCTTCTTGCCCTGCCTCGTTTTTCTTAAGATCGGATCTGCCTTCAGTACTGAAGTGTCCGACCTTCTTTGCTTCTGTCCCGATGCGCTTTCCCCTGTATGGAAAGTAAATATAAGTCTTATCTTCTTTTCAAACATTTACTTATCAAATGCTAACTTTTAAAAAATATGCATATTTTCTTTAATGGAAAAAGATGCAAGAGCTTTTTATTAATATAGGGAAAGTGTTTTTACTTTGGCATCTATAATACACGCAAAAAATAAATAAATAAATATATAAATAGGACGAAAACGTATGATTTTAGAGCTACCTTTTAAAAAATGATAGATTAGATATTTTAAATAATAATTGCCTTGCGTGTGCTTTGAAGAAATGCAAAGAAGGTAGAAGACAGCTAGCTAAACACGCATAAAATCTAAAAGGTGAAGCATTATACAGGGTGCCTCAAAAAGGCCGTTAATTATTTATCTATTAGAGATATGTAGGCAATGTCAATGAAAGAAAATTTCAATATAAGTTACGAAAAAGAATCCGTTAAGTAAAAATTCCTGTCGTTTATTTTCAAAACTTGTCACTGTTTAACTGTGTAGACGGCCCCCATAGAATAAAACTCGGAATGAATAAAATGTTTCCCATGCACTATGAAGTGATGCACATTCTTTTTAGAATATTTTTACAAAAAATTACTGTTAATATACTTGATTAAAGAAAGCCAGAATGTTGGTTGCAAAGTTTTTTTTAAACATTTTACAATTGTTGTTGTTGTTGCTAATGCCCTCTGGCAACCCGGTGGGCGGTGCCAGATCCCTCAAATAGGCACACAATGGGCGGAAGGGGCGGCTTCCATTTTAATGAGCCCCCGTGAGAGGAACTCCGACTCAGCTTGGGGTCCCCTAATTTTGAACGAATTCCAGAGGAGGGACCCACCCCTGAAATCGGCACCCCCAGAGGTATCGTTTAACAATTTGGAGGACATTGAAACCACGACCGATTTTACGTGCGCCAGCTCCCATTAGGGTACACGGTCCCACAGCAGTCGATCCGAGAGGAAGTTGACCCTCCCAAGCACTGGCCAAGCCGGATGCTGCTTCACTTTTCGTGTTCTTATGGGAACGGAGTTTAGTGCCCAGACCACTGCAGGTTTTACAATTGTACTAAAGTATAATACATGTTAAAACAGACGTATATTTTCATTTTTAAATTGAATAAAATAGTCATAATAAAGCTACCATAAATCAAAGAACCTGTTCTCAAAAGAACAGGAAAAAGAATTGTTCTTTAAAAAAGAATGGGAACGGTGAACAACTGTTCTTTGAAAATAACGGTTTTCCCCACCTCTAATACAGTCCCCGTAAGAATAAATTCCCAATGGAAAATAATATGTCACTAGTGCGTGATTGTCTTATACTGCGTTTGTCTCTGTAGCTACTTTACTCTACTTTGTAATGCTCGCGGAGAACAGCAATAGCGTTCACCCGCCGTTTTCTAGAACTTTGTGCGTTGTGCATTGTTCTGGTGGGTCAATCTGAAAGTATATTTTATATATTCTGAAGAACTAAAATTAATTTCTGGTGAGTCTCCTTGCTCTGTCTGCCCCCTCTTTTTTTTACAGATCTGATCTGCTTTACTTTAGTCTTTAGTACTGATGTGCCCTACCTTTATTGCTTTTGTTCCAATGCGCTTTCCCCTATATAGAAAGAAAACGTAACACTTTTCTTCTTTTGAAACATTTACTTATATAACATTTAATAAATTATGCAGCATTTTTTTAATGGAAAATGGAGCAAGAGGTTTTTTTTATTAATATAGAGAAAGTATTTTTACCCTAGCGCCCTTTACTACACGCAAAAAAAAAAAAAAATAATAATAAAATTAGAACGAAAACGTATAATTTTAAAACAAGCTTTTAAAAAATGATAGGTTAAATATTTTAAATATGGAAACTACTGTATTCCATCAAAAAAATCGCTGTGCGGCTTTTCATTAAGGCATGTGAGTTCTACATGTGTGTGCGAATAAATTGCTTAGGGCATCGGGGGCATAGCTGAAGGACAGACGATAAGCGATTACCTCCCACATTGCAAGTGACATTCCCCACACACACACACTTTTCGGGATCACTCACATTACACTGAAAATTTTCAGCGATTTTCCTAGAAGATGTAACTTTGTATTTAAAATAAATTAATGGTAGTTTTCTTTTCACATTACTGGTGAATTTCGATAAATCTTGTAGTATATCGAGAGCGTTGCTCGTTGAGGAAAAAGTCGAATTTTTCTCACGATTTATGGAAAATTCTTTATTAGGTTAACTACGGAATTAAAATTTAAAAAGAAAGAAAGGTAGAATGATGAATTACAGATATAAATTTACATGTCTAACATAAAAATTTACAAAAAGATTTTGTAAAATTTCAAGGCTAGTGAGAGATAAAAATATATTTATAGTAATATTTTTATTTAACTTTATAGCTGCAGGTGACCCAATTTGTTGTTTAGTTGCTTTGTACAGGTTTTATAAATTATTTATTTCTTTATTGTAATGGGTTGATTTGTTTTCGTCCTCCTAGAGTCAGCAGTTTATCCCACAGGCCAGGAGGGAGTGGCGACATAAATTTTGATTAACTTCCTGAAGCCGTATCATCAAATTTAAGACACCGACAATATGATTAATATTGTCGGTATTAATAAGTTACTAATTCGAATAAATAATTTTCAAAGGAAATATTGAGATGGGAAAAAAAAAAGCATGTAGGATTATTGAAAGTGTAATTTTGTTTGAAATTATCCAATGAAGAAACTAGTTTACAATTTTATTTCACATAGCATCACCTATAATAGATGAAATCACTTACATCTGCTTTGTAAATGGTAAAACTCAGCATGCAAAATTGACATTGCAACAAAAAATAAATAAATGAACGAACAGAAATGTTTTTGGACTTGTCCATGGTATATGAGTAAACAAATAAATTGTTACATAAATGACCCTCAATTTCAGGAGTGATAATGGACGATGATTTGATGGAGTGAAGATTTTCTTATTTTGTCATCGATGGCGGATCCGTGGGAGGTGCAAGGAGGCTTTAATCCCACCCTCTCCGAAGAAAACATTGATAAGATGTTGCTTGATTGTACCCTTTTTAAAAGCTTTTCTGATACATGCTTGGTCTTTGGAACCGTGGCATAAGTTTCAGGTAAGATTTTTCTTGTACGTTAAGAGACTGCTACTAGCAATCGAACAACAAACCCAGAAGTATGAAACTCGACTGAAAGTTTTAAAATTAAAGAATTAAGCTCCCTCTGGGAGAACGCGGCCCAGACTCACATCAGCACCCACGAAGCTAAACAGAACGAATTGCTCATAAAAATTTGAAGAGGCCATCCCTATGTTTCTAACAAAACAATCCGCAAGGATCTCAATATGAAACTTTTTTCCTTCACTAACTGTTCATTTGCCTGCTGACTGATATTCTTTGCTGATCTGTACTGATTTTCAGCCCTTTCGGGTAACTTCGGTAACTTTCGGTAAAATCTTGGAATCTACATACTGGAGATAAGACGCTCTTGCCAAGGTGATCCATTAAAATGAGCTAAATTTTTGAAATATGAAGTGAAATCTAGGGGATGCTATTGGAAAAATAAAAGTTGATGCGAATTTTAATATGGAGACGGCCCCTTATGTAAATTTTATGCATAGTGACTTAAAGTGTACGTCAATCGTAAACGCTTGGTATATGTAGCTTTGCTATACGACGAACGGCGGCTGAATAAAGTACAAGTCGGCCATTTTCTTTTCCGCAGCTGTACATACTGTGGCAGAATACTTACTCTGCCTGAGCTTGATCCTGGGTTCGACGTTCTAAAGTCCAATAGGTGTTAAAAGTTCTTGTAAGGAATCCACTTGTCAGGATGAAGCACGAACTTTATGACTTCTAGAACTTCGTGGAACCATCACCTGTACAAAATTCACAAGCAGAAACAGC
Source organism: Cheiracanthium punctorium (assembly GCA_038373885.1). Lineage (NCBI taxonomy): Eukaryota > Metazoa > Arthropoda > Arachnida > Araneae > Cheiracanthiidae > Cheiracanthium > Cheiracanthium punctorium. The sequence goes on from JAWZYV010015435.1 coordinate 95,432, forward strand.
TCATAGCATGCTTATAAAACAGTCCGTTTAGTATTATTGCGTTTTCTGTGATTACTTTTTAATCTTTTTGGAGTTGCTGTTGTTGCTAATCTCCCTGTCCCGCTACTGCTAGACGAGATCTACGAGTTTATTCACACTCAAAAAATCATAGACCAGAATAGGAAAGTCCTCGTAGGTCGTCGTAGGACAAACCAGAGACTTAAGATATGAGGCGGAGATGCCTGCTCATTGGTACGTTTCGGGGGGACTTTTTGACCACCCTGGAAGTCAAGGCCTCTCAGATGACCACTACGAAAGAGAGAGAGAGAGCTGTCTGGGTAATTCTGTCGCAATTCATAGCGAGGGATCCACCTGGGAAATCAGCCCGGTACCAAGATGGTGCAGGAGGGACAAGCCAGACCATTTATCCGTATGTCTTCTGGCAGAACACAGCTCAAGGTATGTCAGGCAGTTAGATGTAGCCAGAGTCTCCCCGGCACCCATCTTCGCCAAGACATCCGCCTCCTTGTTACCCCAAATGTCCACATGTGAGGGGATCCACTGAATGTGCACATCACAAGAAGACAAGACTTGTTTTAATTTAGTGAGAATTGAAGTTCCAGACTTGTCACCAACGTTATGCCATATTTTGGGAGTGATGGTGGTTAAAATTTTATCTTCGAGTTGTTAAACCGGAACTGTTACAGAGTCAGTGAATCAGGGATCAGTGTTACTGTAGTGTGAGTTTAACAAATACATTAGGATTCCCCTATACTTTTTCAACTCACGCCGCTGTCAAAATGTGTCTGTTTGAATCTTACTCATGGATGCGTCATGCTAAGATCCAAAGCAGTCATTTGAAGCATGAAATTCGTGCATTGAAAATTCCACTGCAGCGGAGTTTCGACTTTAACGCTAGAGTTGCGTTCCAAGAACTTTCCTGAAGGGAAAATTCACCCCCCCCTCCTTTCTTGGAGGTGTTTGTACGACATTTTGAAATACACAAACACAATTGTTTTAGTCACTTATAACCATCCCTCACACTGTTTTAAGGGGTCTTGTACACTTTAAAAATGATGAAAGTCGAAAATAAGTTCTTTTATGCATGATCTCTATATTTAAAAAAATAAGTTATTTCCATGTAAGACATTTTGTATATCAATACAATGGCCTTCTATGTTTACATTAAGGTCTTCAAAAGTTTTCCAAGTTAATGACAAATAATTAATTTATTCACTCATTAAAAGCAACTATTTTTCATATTGGGCTCCTTGCGCGCAGCCTAACACGCATTAAATAATTTTACAGACTCAATTTTTTTTGTAAACACTCTTATAATACATAATTAAAATGACCTATTCCCTAATCAGATGTTACATACAGAAAAATAATAGTTAATTATTTTTTTCACTCATTAACAAATTAAAACATTTGTAAATTAAAAAAAATATATACTATATATATAACGTCGGGTATAAAAATACGTCATATTAATTATGCATTATGGGAGTGTATGTAGAAAAAATTTTGAGTCAGTAAAATGATTTTTGCGTGTGTTTGACTTCGCTCAGTGAACCACATTTAGAAAATAGAGTTGCTTTCAATCTGTTAGTTAATTTAAATCTTCTAATAAACTTGGAAAACTAGACATTCATGTACAAAGAATAGGTCGTTGTACTGATATGCAAAATTCCGTATCTGTCAATAAATTATTTATGTAAATATGGGACCCTATTCATAAAAGCACGTTTTTCGATTTTCATCACTCTAAGGTACAAGACCCCTTAAGCCATTCCTAAATACATTCTTATCGATTCCCGCACATAAACTAATGAGCAAAAACAAACTATTGCACAAAAGGTAGTGTATTCAAAATAATACTGCAAAGTAGTGTACTTTCTTGTCAATGCACAAAATTTATGATCAGTATCAGAGATATCGCTAGAAATTCTGTAAAGGAACGAAAATACTCTTTAATTTATTTCGGAAGAGTGAATTTAATTATAGAGGAGTAAAATTAGAGGTTTAAGGATTAAAAAGTAAAGACAGGTATGAAATCTACCAATGGGGGGGAGGGGCAAAAATTAAAACGAAGTTAATTGGTTATAAAAATGTACTTTAATGTAAAAAAAAAACTTATTTATCCACCACTTTGTTTTATATTTAAAAAGATATTAATTAAAAGAGCAATGACATTCAGTTTTTTAAAGCAATTTCAGGGCCTTGTCAATTATGTGGTGTGACATAATGCTTGTGTATTTGTTTTAGATCTCAATTTAAAACAATAAATATGTCAAATTTTATAAAATACTAGCTGCTTACCCGTTCTCCGCACGGTAGGAGACGAATATTTTTCTTACACATATAATTCGAATTAAACCCAGTGATAGGAATCTCTAATAGTGAAAAATTGCTGCAATTCTGACGAAAAGCTGACTCCATGAGTGGAAATTTGAGACGATTGCAACATGATGACACAAAAACTACGCCATTGTCACTGGCGATCAGAAAAGTAAGAACTTTACGGTATGCAGACGAATGTTTTCTCTTTCGAAAAATGCCTTATTTCTACATCATATAATTCTCTTTTTTTAGATTTAATTTATAGCATTCATACATACCATATGAATAACATTACATGATGTTGTATACTATTTTATCTTATCTTGCATTTCGTAAAGCGTGGACAATGCATTAGCACAGTTATGTTGCAGAATTAGCAGTTGCAGTTGAAAAATTAAAGTTAAATCTTATTAAATTTTACCTACATTTAAAAAACCTACTCGAAACAACCAATGCACATTGTACGTTCAGAAACCAAAATGCATCCTGTTTCCGTGAAGATCTTGTCGCTTTCGTAAATGAAAACATTTGTGACGTAACTTAAGTGGAAAAGCTTATTATCCTTACTGACAAAAGCGCTTCCTTATGTCCGCCGAAGCAGCACATACGTTAGCGCAGGGGTTCCCAAACTTTTTTTACCCGCGTCACCTTTGTCAGGCTAAAAGCATTTCGCGGCACCCTTGTCAGTCTAAAAACATTTCGCGGCACCCTTTTCAGGCTAAAAACTTCCGCGGAAGATTTCCTTTAAAGCAACATGAATATGAAGGTTAGAATGAAGCAGTTTGGATGCATTTTACGTTATTTCTTGTTTGTTTGTTTATAGGGCTAATTATCAAGAAAGTACTCTCTTGGGAAAGGGATATAGAATTTTGACAATACCCCCATTTCAGGGAGTTCCTATAAAAGAGAGGCTACAGGACAGTCTTGAACTTGACTGAAATATTTTTGTTTAAACCCACTTAGTGATCGGCTTGGCTCACTTTCTTGGGGATACCAGTTCAGAGGAAATTATTTGATTACATATACTCCACCAAAACACTTTATTATCTCCACGGCATCCCTGACATACGCTCGTGGCACCCTAGGGTGCCGTGGCACCCACTTTGGGAACCTCTGCGTTAGCGTGTAATGTGTTTCTCTGGATAATCTGAGAGCAAAACAGAAGACAATGACGTGAAAATAACGTCACACGCGAAGGAAATAAAATGAAAAATATGCAGAATTGCCTGAAAAAACTTCGGTTATTTTTAATGCGCAAATATGTTAAAATTCTATTTGTTTCATATTTAATGCGTTTTCACTTTTTTGGGTCTTAAGAGCTGTAGAAATGAGTGGTTTCACTTAATTATTAAATTGAACAACTTTAGTGGCAACAATGGATTCCGTTGCTACGGAAACTGTAGCAGTGTTAAAAATAGAATATGATATGACTTATTTATGTTTACTTTGCCAGAACTGCCATTTTGGCGTAATTAACGTCGGCAGTCGATGGCAAATAGCCAAAATGTATCACACATTAAAATTGACAATAAATGCAATAATTTAAAGGCATTATCAGCTAGTCATACTGGGTTTAAAAAATATTCTCATTCATCTCAAACAGCATTCGTATTTATAAAGCCTTCCCACTTTATTACACCTGGTTGGCGGGATTAAAAAATATTATCTATTCATACACTCGTAACACCAACTCATATCAATCGGGGCATAGAATTAGCAATACAAATGAAAAAATTTAATTTTCTGAAATTTGACGGGGTTTCCCTAACTTAAATAAATTTATTTAACTTGATAAAAATTCTGTAGATCATTTAAAATCGCATTAATAATTGTATTATTTCTGAACAGAAAATTAAAATTTCAGGCTAAATTCTAGTAAAACCTACACTTGTTTTAAAAATATTACTTCTTTACGCTCTCAGTAAATTGCGCCAAGCCCTAAAACTGTTCAAACCGCTGCAAACTATTTTCTCAAAATCGGTGTTTAAGCCATTTTATTTGTCGCCAAATTATAAAGTTATACACTTTAGTCTCGGAAATTTACAAATCCTTTTTCTTTTGCGTATGAAAAATATTGAATTCCTGGTCTGATTTCCCACGCAGACGATATTTTAATTAAAAAATAACCTAGCAAATATTCGAAACAGAAAAAAAATTATTATTCCTTTATTTTTAATGCAAGAGTGTAAATCATTTAATAAATTCGCCAAACATGGCAACCTCGATGCTTATTTCTCCCTTTTTTGACTACAGGGGTTACAATCGCGGAATTGCGGAGAGCAAAAATTCGCGATTTTGACGGGTTTTTTTTATCAAATAATATCTCCTAAACTAATTCGAATTTCGAAATTTAATTCAGCGGAAGACCTTCCTCGGAATTTTTCGAATCCGGGGACACCTGGATCGAAATTCAACTCCCAGCCGTTTCGGAGGAGATGATGTTACAGACAGACGCGCACAGATTTTAATAGAATAGAAGAGAGCGTGAAATAAGAGTCATTAAAATTCTAAAGAGTACTTTTGATTTTTAATGCGTAAAATACGCTTGTAGAGGCGTTAAAAATATCTCTGATTAACTATTAGAGAGAAACGTAAAGTACAGTTTGTAATAACAATAATAAAGTGCCGCAGTACTGTACTGTACAATAATAAATATTATTTTACTGTACAGTAATAATAATATTTACTGTAATGTATGACAGCACTGTACAAAATTGTGCATTTTTGTTGTACTTATGTGCATTATATCGTGCGTATTATATTTTTGTAATGGCAGAATGCATATCATTTTCGTTCCTTTCAATAAATAAACATATTTCTTAAAATAGTATTTACTTCTGAAATGTTACCGCCCTCCGTTTAGTGCTGTCATGCCCGTCTTCGCTCGAGGGCGTACCCCATAATGACATAGCCTTTATACCGTGAAAATTTGCTACAGTAAAATAAAATAGTAGTTAAAGTTGTGCACTTTTGTTGTATTTATGTGCATTATATCGGCGTTTTCAATTTTTGTAGTGGTAGAATGCATATTATTTGCCGTTCCTTTCAGTAAATGGATCCATTCCTCAAAATAATACTTCGTATAGAAACGTTCCCTCCCACCGTTTAGTGTTATAATGCACGTCTTAATTCGAGGGCGCGCACCCCATAATCGTATAGCTTTGTGGATCAAAAATGTTGTTTCAACACCCCCTGTATTAATCCAAAAATAAGATGTCATGGTTATTATCTTTAACTGATGAACTCTCTGACTAAGGCATTTATACTCTAGAATTTGGTTGAGCGGTTTTTTAAAGGAATTAATTAACGCTCTAAGATCTGATTGAATAATGCCTTTTTCGTCTAATTTATTTTTCTTTTTGTATAGAGGTTAAATTTGTGATTAAAAAATGACACAAAAATCTGAAACGTTAAGTTTTCGATTTTTGGAGATTCATTCGCTGTACGATAGTATAGGTAATTTTTGAGTAATTGTGCATGCTAAGACTGAAAGGGTTAAGATTTTTAGAACGAATCATGACAGGGAATTTCGCAATCGCTTCGGTGTGCTTTTTGAAGTGATTAGTATTGAACCAATACAATTCGCAGCAGTTCCTAAGGTACTGAGATTGGGTACCGCCCACCTTAATTGGGTAGTTCTACGGTTTTTCAATAAAACGACGTTGAATACTTTCAACTAATGAGTATTAAAAAAAAAAACAGTTTATTTAGATTAGATATTAGCTGATAATCAGGGCAATTCTAGCTAAAACTTTTTACTTTTTTTTTCTTTTCTTTTTTTTTTTTTTTTTTTCGGAGAAGGCGAGAATTTATTAAAGCTGCTGAGTATTTCTTTTACTCAACTTATTTAACAATTTTACCAGTTGGGTCGTAGTATTAGTCAAGTCTGCAAGGAATGAAATCGGAATCAGATTTGTTATTTTAAAATCTTGCAACTGAGTTTGTAATTTTGCCAAGCATACTAGTTTTATGATGGAGGCAAAGAAGAGAGATATACAAATATTCCTGATTGGTTTCATAATTATTTTATCACAATTACTTTACCAAAATTACAAAATTCTCTACTACTGTCAACTGTCGATACAACGATGCCTAGGGACTTAGTAAAATTATCGTTGTATAGAGGGGTGTATCGTTATATGGAGGAGAGATTATATTGTATAGAAATCCCGCGGAACTGAAAAATTTTACTATTATAGGTGGATTTGTCGTTGTATCGAATATCGTTATGGCGATGCTTTACTGTATCACTTTTTTTGAAGAAAAGAAATCGATTCGGTACAATGGGCGGGCACTTGCTCTTTTTTTTTTTTTTTTTTTTTTTACTGCACAATAGAAAATGGGTTTCTCTAAAAAATTGAGTCATTACTTTAGGGATTTGTTGAAAAAATGAGCCCCCTATATTTCATATATATTTATTGAAAATTTTTCTTTCCTTTTTTGTCGAGCTTAAAACTCTGTGTTTTTTATCTGCAGAAATTTAGAACGATTCCAGTTGAAGTGGGAGTAAACTTCAGTAGCAGGTTTCCGCCTACAAGCGCAGGATTGCTCTAAAGTACATTTTTCAACACATAAAATTCATGTTCATGCCGTTGTGGATGGCATGCACAGTCATTACATGATCTTACATCATCTTGTAACTTTGGAAGTGACGAGTCTCGACGAAATGAATATAATCCTGGATAAATACCTTTTAAAAACAATAAAAATTTTCAGGCCCAGCGGGCCGAGCAAAGTTGCGAATTTTACGTTTTAAGGCAATCACTTTTTTTATCTGTTTTCATTAAATTTTTCTTTGCTTTTTTATCGAGCTTAATACTCTGTGTTTTTTATCTACAGAAATTTATAACCATTGAAACAATTGAAGAGGGCGTAAACTTGAGAAGCAGGTTTCCGCCTACATACTCAACTATTGCTCTCTTAATTAGTTTATTATCCTGATTTGATTATTTTGCTAATACTCATTATTATTTATTAAGATCACAATTCATTATTTAATTTTTAAATGGAACCTTTTGTTTACTTTTTGCGGAGCTTAAACGTATGAGTTCACGGCCGGATTTATGTCCTGCATTCATGACATTAAAATTTTGTGTTTCTTGCCCACCGAAAGTCATACCTTTTTCTTACAATGATTGCGGGCGTAAATATCAGGAAGAGGTTTCCGCCTACATGCACAAATGGTTGCTAAAAATGTTTAAGAAGAGGATTTCAATATTTTAGCAGAATTCATCATTTTGAAAGAGCAGGATGGAGTATTTAAATTTTTTATGAAATTTTCCGTTTGGGGATCTTAAAATTCTGCTTTTTTTTATCCACCGAAAGTCGTAAACCTTCCTTACAATTGATGTGGGCGTACACATCAGGAAGAAGTTTCTGCCCACTTGAGTTATTGCTTGCTCTTCCCGGGTTCCGAATTCTATTATCTCAGAAGAATCGCTTGCTCTTCAAATTCCCTCAGGATGCGAATTTTATTATCTCAGAAGAATTCAACATTACTTTCAAAAGGTCACGATGTACTATTTAAATTTTTTGTTTACTGTCTGTGAAGTATAAAGATATGTAAAGTAATTAAAAAACTTTGTAAAAAACAAACGTAAAACAATTCATTTTTACGTTAAAGTAAAAGGAAAGAGGAATGTGTTTCGTACCCACATTAAGTGGTTACGCCCTTCTTAAAATAGTTTGGCGGCGTCAGCACAAGGAGAAAGTTCCCGCCTACAAGGTGCATCCGCTTGCTCGCTGAGAACAGTTTCGTTTAAAAACACTGCGCTGCAGAAGGAAAAAAATGCGAGTGCTCAGACCATTTCAGCTGATTCTTATGTAAAATGACCTCCTGAATCCGAATATGACATCCATTTTGCCCCATCACCTACGATTTACGAAGGATTCCCTACCCCCACCCGTTTTTTATCACGCTTCAGTAATTTTTCATAATGTTTTGTATTAGTAGAGGGAAAAGATATTTTAACCCTTAAACTTAAAACTAAAATGTAATAAACTCTGTTTTATATAACATAATAAATGTAATTTATATAATAAAATACTTTATTTGTTATTTGCTTTCGTCTTGTACCCAGAAGAATTTTCTCCTACCACTGACCAACATCTGTATTCTGCCAAAATATCTTCCCAAAGTATCCCTCTCAAAGTGAGCGATTTCTTGATGTAACCGTTCTCCTTGCTCGTCTGAAACTTCTAAATTTCCAGGGAAACAGTCCAGATGGACTTGCGGAGAGGAATATTTTCTTAACGGATCATTTTTCGTACTTTATTTTGTAAATTTTTCCCCCTGCACATCTCTGATAGATAAATAAATAATGCCCGTTACGACCTTTTTGAGACACCTGGTATAATGATTCAGCTTTTAGATTTTATACGTGTATAGCTGACCGTTCTATAGATCTTTTTTTCCATTTCTTCAAAGCACGCGCAAGGCAATAATTATTTAAAGTATTTAACGTATCATTTTTTAAAAGCTAGATTTAAAATCATACGTTTTCATGCTATTTAAAAAAAATTGTGTGTGTTAAAGGGCGCCGAAGTAAAAACACTTTCCCTATATTAATAAAAAATTCTTGCCCCTTTTCCCATAAAAAAAAGCTGCTTAATTTATTAAAAGTTAACATTTGTTAAGTACATGTTTGAAAAGAAGATACGACTTACATTTTCTTTCTATACAGGAGAAAGCGCATCCGGACAAAAGAAACAAAAATAGGGCACATCAGTACTAAAGACTAAGGCATATCGGATTTTAAAGAAATAAGAAAAAAATGAGACAGAGGAAATAAACGCACCAGAAATTAAGATCAGTACATTTAAATATATATGGCAGACTTTTTATTTCTATACCGTAATATTGAAGTTGAGTAAGCTTAAAAAGTGCGGATGAACGCTACAGGCAGATCACCGCAAACATTAGAAAGTAGAGTAGCAGTACAGACCATAGCGGTATCCGACGATCGCAGACTTGTGACACAAATTTTTTAACCGGGTGTTATTTCCCTACAAGGCCTAGATAAACATTTAATTTTTCCATTTATTGAAATTTAATTTAATCGTCTGAAAATCTCATTGCATAAAAATCTATTTTACGCTTTGAAATTTGTAAACCATTGTATATGTCTATGATGAATATATAAGACATAAAAACCGGGTTGAATATTTTTATAAAACGCTGTATATTTCTTCTCTTCCTTTTTTTTTTTTTTTTTTTTTTGTATTATTCATTTAAACTGAACAGCACATTTATAAGTAAAACATTGATTTGTAAAGGCGAGAATTTCTTAAAGCTGCGGAGTATTTTTTTTTTTTTAAATCAACTTATTTAACAATTTTAGCAGTTGGATTGTAGCATTAGTCAAGTCCCCAAGGAATGGAATCGGTATCAGAATTTTTATTTTAAATTTTGCCAAGTTAAGTTTTGTTATTTTAAAATTTTTTGCCAAGTATACTAGTTTTATAATGGAGGCAAATAAGAAAGATATACAAATATTCCCAATTAGTTTCATAATTATTTTATCACAATTACTTTACCAAGATTACAAAATTTTCTAGTACAGTTAAATGCCCATACAACGATGCTTAGGGACTCAGTAAACTTACCGTTGTTTAGAGGGGTGTATCGTTATATGGAGGAGAGATTATATCGTACAGAAATCCCGCGGAACCGAAAAATTTTACCGCTATAGAGGAATTTATCGTTGTATCGAATATCGTTATGGGGATGTTCTACTGTATCACTTTTTTTTGAAGAAAAGAAATGGATTCGCCACAATGTGTGGGCACTTGCTCATCAAGCATTTTGCCGCTACTGAGGCCCGAATGACTGGCAATTCCATTATGGGAGCACCCAGTGAGGGGGGGGGGGACTTTTACCGCTTTATTTTTTCTTTGCCTAGGAAGGGACGTACAATGTGACACTCACGCCCAAGCCGGGATTTGAACCCGGACCCAAGGCGCGATAGAATGGTTCTTAAGTCACTACAATTACCTGGGCAGCTGAAAAAAGAAATGTTTAACTCCCCGTCCTGTTTGAGAGCCTTTCTACTGCACGGTTAACAGGTACAGACGTTCAACTACACGCTGTGGAGGAAGGTAAAGCTTCTAGCCTGGTAACTTCAAAAAACCCCTCACTAAGTTCAGTTCATTCATATTCACTATTGTGTTAGAATTTTGAGGAATCTATAAGAAATAAAATTTTTTAATTTTTAAAAAATTCTTCTCCCCAGCAAGGGACCTGTCGAAAGTTTAAAAAAATAACAATTTAATTTGCAAGTAGGCGTTATAATTTTCTTAGGAGGGCGGATACTTAAAATTAAATTAAGTTCCAAATGCCGGAAATAAGATGCAGTCCAAGCGAAAGGGTTAATCGTTGAATAAAAATATTGTTAAGATGCAGGTACAAATGAATTTCGACCAGATCCCTAAGCTTTTCAGATTTTTCGCCTTTTTTTTAGGTCACGCCCCCAAAATTTGCAATGCTTTCTTTTCTTTCTGCTTGTATATCAAAATTTGTTATTTAAATAAATAAAAAATTACTGAGCACTGTAAAATTACAAAAAGGAAAATTTTTCGTTACGTTTTTTTAAGCACAATAGAAATTGAGTTTCTCTAAAAAAATGAGTCATTACTCTTGAGATTTATTGAGAAAAATGGGGCCACCTATATTTCTTCTATGTTTATTGAAATTTTTTCTTTGCCTTTTTGTCGAACTTAAAACTCTGTTTTTCTTATCTACAGAAATTTATAACCACTATTACAGTTGAAGTGGGCGTAAACTTGAGAAGCAGGTTTCCGCCTACAAACGCACTTATTGCTCACTTAATTAGATTTTATGCTGATTTTATTATTTTAATAAAATTCATTATTATTTGGAACGATGACAATGCATTATCTAATTTTTTAATTCAACCTTTTTTTTACCGTTTGCGGAGCTTCAAAGTATGTGTTCAGGACGTGATTTAGGTCCTGCATCTATGACATAGGACAACTTAAAATCATGCACTCCCTCATGTTACTTTGATGCTTACATGTCCATGCGTACTATTAATGCGTTGACAGTTTTTAAAAAAAATGTATTCTAGAGAAAAACATTAAATAAAAAACCAAGGGCAATAAGTAGCAAAATTTTTTGGATGTTCTTTAATGTTTATATAAAGTAAATTTTTCAACATAAAATTCAAGTTCATGTGATTGGGGTAGGCATCCACAGTCACTCGCCCAGCCAAATGGCCACTTCCCAAAAGTTGGGTGTGACCAGTCTCGAGGAAATGAATGTAATCGTGGATAAATACTTTTTACAAAAAATTAAGGGGAGGGGCGAAAATCGTTTGCATCAGCTCATTACCGCCCGTGATTTAAAAAGAAAGAAAAGAAAATGCCACTCTAGGACAAATTAGTAACGCGGCCCTGTTTGTCTTTCCTACTTATCTAAGTATTGAAATTCATAACCTTTTGTTACAATAGACGTGCTCGTAAACATCGGGAAGAGGTTTCCACCTACATGCCCAAATACTGTTCATGTTTCAGATTTTATTACTCCAGCAGAATTCATCGCTACTTTAAAAAATCATGATGGGTTATTTAATTATTATTATTATTATTATTATTATTTTACGTTTTGTGGAGCTTAAAACTGTGCTTCTTGACCACCGAAATTCATACCTTTTTCTTACAATGGATGTGGGCGTAATCATAAGGAAGAGGTTTTCGGCTACATGAGTTATCGCTTGGTGTCAAGTTCTTTAGGATTCGGATTTTATTATTTCATGAGAATTCAAAATTACTTTCAAAAGGTCCCGATGTATTATTTAAATTTTTTGTGTACTGTTTGTGAAGCTTAAAAAAATGTGTTTCTTACCCACATTTAGAGATGCTCAATCTTGCAATTATTGTGGGCGTAAACACCAGGAGAAAATTCCCGCCTACAAAGTGCATCCGCTTGTTCTCTTATAACAGTTCCGTTTAAAAACACTGAGCTTAAAAAAAAAAAAGAAAAAAAAATCATGCCCTGACAGCAATCTAGCCGATTCTTATTAATGACCTCCTGAATCTGAATATGACTTCCAGTTTGTCCCATCACTTACCGTTTACGAGGGATACCACCCATTTTTTATCACTTTTCAGTAACTTTTCATGATGTATTTTATTAGTAGAGGGAGAAGATATTTTAGAGATGCTCAATCTTGCAATTAATGTGGGAGTGAACACAAGGAGAATGTTCCCGCCTACAAAGTGCATCCGCTTGCTATCCCTGCTCCACAGATATATTTAGAACTATAATCTAATAAATTGTAATAGAGAGTAAAATCTAATAAATAGCATTATAGATGTAATTTATATAATAAAATACTTTATCTGTTAGTAGCTTTCCTCTTATATCCTGAAGAAATTTCTCATACCACTGACGAAGAGCATTCTGACAACATGTTCGCATTGCACTTCCCTAAAAATCTGCTCGGTTAGCCAGGTTCGCAGCGCGTAATCACTGGCTTTAGGGGGGTTTAGGAGCTCGTACATGTTTATATCATCCAATATGCTGAACAGCGGTGAATCGTTTTTCGGCTGCAACTTTTGTTTCACATAGTTTGCGAAATAAAATTTCTCCATCTGTAGGAAACACATTTTCTGCGAACTCCGAAATAAACTTCCGTAAATGGCAATATTTAGATGGCTTGATTTTAGGAATTTCATTAAACACTATCGATTCTATCACTATACAAAGTACAATTCTCATCACCTATACTTTCTACCTGCAGACTGACTCAGAAGGTTTAGGAACAAATTTCCCTTCTTTTGACCTCAAAATCACATTTTCCCCTGTCGAAGAAAAATCTACTGAATAACTACAGCGACGTCTAGATTTAACATAACAAATAAACTTAATCATGGAGTTGAATATTCTTTTTATAAATCGTTTTAGAACAATTGCAATATTATTTTAACTTCACTATGTTTAAATAATTAATAATTATTCACATAAGTTTTTTGTTTTAATGGGAAATGTTTGCAGGATATATTAAAATTTACTAAATAAAATGAAAAACTATTAGAAAAATCTTACATGACCCCAAATTAATAAAAGTATCATAAAATACAAAATAATGTCCCAAAATTTATAAAAATGCCCTAATACACAAAAAAGCTAAAAAGAAGAAAATATGCAAAAAAAAAAAAAAATGCAAATGTTATAAAAACCTGGGCTTCATTGATAATTAATAAATTCACGTAAATAATTATTGATTAAATCGAACAAAATCCAACACGCGGAGAAAAGCGTGTGTCGCTGATGTGTACCGTACGCATGTACAAGCGTTGTCACGTTGCCGCCTGTGTGTGCACTCCCTCTCTCCTTTTAAATTTTAAATGTGCACACAAATCGAGCGAGAAATAAAGCGCCAAAGAAAAAACAATTTCTCTATATTACTAAAAAACTCTTGCCCCTTTCTCTCTATAAAAAAGCGACTTTTTTTTTAAGTTAACATTTGATAAGTAAATGTTGAAAAGAAGATAACATTTACACTTTCTTTTGATACATTGGAAAGCGCATGGGGCAAAAGTAAAAATATAGGGCAAATCTGTCCTGAAGACTGAAGTAAGGCAGAACAGATCCCAAAAAAAGCATTCAGTATAGCCTAAAAAACCATTTAAAATAGCACCAAATTTATATCAACATTTAGAGTATCAGCATCAAAGCACCAGAAATTAATTTGAGTACTTATAAATATATAAAATAGATTTTATATGAGAGTAGAGAATCGTTTATGACGCATATGAATTAAGAACCGCGGAAGAACGCTATAGGCAGTTCTCCGCGAACGTTTTAAAATAGAGTAGCAGAATTGATCACCACGAAATGTCGATCACACACTAGTGATACTTATTTTCCATTCGGAATTTTTACCGTGCGGGGTTGGGTAAACAAATAAATTTTTGTATTTATTGAAATTTAATTTAATCGGCTGAAAATTTGGATCGATTCCATAGAACACTCTATTTTTTTTGTTCGAGCTTTGTAATCCAATATAAATGTCTATGATGAATATATACTGGAAGATCAATAAAAACCGGGGTCAATGTTTTTGGGACATGCTATATTTTTTTTCTCTTCCATTTTTTTGGGTGTTCCGTTTAAACTGAACAGTACATCTATATGTAAAATATTGGTTTGAAAAGTGGGGAACATTCTGCCATCTCTACGGCTACGTACCCGATGCCACACACAGTGAATTGGGACACGCCCTCCACGAGAAAACAAAGTTTCATTTGATTTTGAATAAAAAATACTCACAAACATGCCTCCCTGGAAAATTGAAGAACAATTTTCCAATGGAATATGCGGATAATTTTTGATGTTGCTGTGTTGTCATGGCAAATCTTGACGGACACAGAGTTCTTTTTGGGAGGAGCTAATTAACAGAAGGAAAGAAAAAAAGAAAATCTGAATTGACACAATGAAAATTTACAATAAAGCGATCTCTTTCCTTTAAGCATTGTGCATGATTTTTATAGCGGCTGATAAATTAAAATTAAACTCATTTCATTTAAAACATCAGATATATAGTAACGGTTTTTTTTCTTTTCTTCTCCTTTTCTACAGGACCATACATTCTTAAACATCAGGAAGAGGTTTTCGCCTCTTCCTGAGGAGTATATAAGTTATCGCTTGCTGTCAAATTCTTAAAGATGCGGATTTTAGTATTTCAGAAGAATTCAACATTACTTTCAAAAGGTCACGATGTATTATTTAAATTTTTTGTGTACTGTTTGTAAAGCTTAAAGAAATGTTTCTTACCCACATTTAGAGATGCTCAATCTTGCAATTATTGTAGGCGTAACCACCAGGAGAAAGTTCCCGCCTACAATGTGCATCCGCTTGTTCTCTTAGAACAGTTACGTTTAAAAACACCGAGCTTTAAAAAAAAAAAAAAAAAAAAAAAAATTCATGCCCTGACAGCAATCTAGCTGATTCTTATTAATGACCTCCTGAATCTGAATATGACTTCCAGTTTGCCCCATCACTTACCATTTACGAGGGATACCACCCATTTTTTATCACTTTTCAGTAACTTTTCATGATGTATTTTATAAGTAGAGGGAGAACATATTTTAGAGATGCTCGATCTTGCAATTAATGTGGGCGTAAACACCAGGAGAAAGTTCCCGCCTAGAAAGTGCATCCGCATGCTATCCCTGCTCCACCCATAAATTCAGAACTATAATCTAATTGTAATAGAGAGTAAAATCTAATAAATAGCATTATAGATGTAATTTATATAATAAAATACTTTATCTGTTAGTAGCTTTCCTCTTATATCCTGAAGAAATTTCTCGTACCACTGACGAAGAGCATTCTGACAACATGTTCGCATTGCACTTCCCTAAAAATCTCCTCATTTAGCCAGGTACCCCAGCGCATAATCACTGGCAAGGGGGGGGGGCGGGGAAAGCAAGACCTTGAGCTGTAGACTTAAAACATTCTTTCCAAAGATTGAAAATTAAAAAGGCAGGTTGTCTAGATTTAAGAGTCTGTGTATGTCCTTCTACCGGTGCTGATGAAGGTACCTATTTTTTCGATCGAAACACGTGTACACTTTGATAAGTAGAGGAGAGGGGGGGGGGTATTATGGAATACCATTGGCATTTCTAACTCTCTCTTTACAGGTTTTTGAATAAAATCTCCAAAATCGTCATGAATACATACTATAACTAATGGTATTGTTCTTATAGGAAAAAATATATATTTTTTAAAAGTGTACGAATGGATTATAATATGGAATAGGTTGTTTAAACCGTTGAAAAACTATCTATACTTCATAAAAGTTATTTTTAAGTATAAAGCCACATTTTAGCCCGTCACGCCATCTAAGGAAATGAACCTTTAAACGGATGGGCAAAACACTGCCAGTTAAAAATCAACCACAGTACAACAAACTAACATTCTTTTAGTGTACATTATGCGCAACATCCATGTTCAAGTCACTTGTACACTAGTACGTTAAAGTACTAGAAAACTCATCTGCAAAAACTGTTGGAAATCACAAAACTCACTTTGTTCTGTAGAGAATGGTACAAAAACAACAAGAGGTTCACTCTCACTAGGCCCGTTTACATGTGAAAATGGAAAATCCCGGGTTAAAGCGGAGTACAGGGGAAAACTCGCAATGCATCATGGGAAAGCGGGGTTGACTCTGCATTAACCCTCCTTTCGACCAGGAATCTTTCTACCCCGCATTTTCCCCCCTAAGTATGGGAAGAGGGGTAGAAAGCAGTGCAAGTCCCGGGATTTACTCCGCATATTTGCACATGTAAACGGGACCATTGAGGCGTGAAACGGGAATCTTTCTTGAGCAGTTCGCGTCATTCTCACGTGACAACAGCACCTAACCGTCACCCTCGTTATCTCAGGCCGCGGCGCTTGTCAGGGACCTTAGCATTAGGAGGGAGAATCCGGAGAATGAACCATTGCTTGAAATTTGCGCGCGTATGATTTCGCGGCGCAGAAATAGTTTGTTGTAGTAGCTTTCAACAGATAATATAAATTAATAAAGGACTATTAAATGAATATCGCAAATCGAAGTTTTTAAAGTTATGTTCGCTTTTTAATAGCAGTATTACAAATAATTAACTAGTTATTAGTTTTTTAACAACAGTTACATTACAAAGGCGGTTCTCTAAGAAAGAAAAAAAAAGTCAAAATTTAAAAAGGGCTTTATAAAATCTAATGTTAAAAAAATAACTTATTTTTTTCCTTTAGTCATCTAAAATAAAAATATTATAAATGATGTGTATGTATGAGTGCATATATATATATATATTTCACTTGATTAAGTTGTAATCACACATAACACAAATGATGTAAATAAGTTTTATTTACAGAAACCATACATATCGCAACACACAAATATTAGTGTATTGTTAAAAAAATAAAAATTGAGACAAACATTAATAACTTAGAAAAAAGAACTTGTGTCAATTCAAAATTGAAAAGGAGCAATATTTTTATATAGAGAGGGTCAAAGAATATAAAATCAATCTAAAATTAGAAAAATACTGATTAAAATAGTGTGTATATAATTTGTATGCACACACAATTATTTCTAGAATTGTTTTCTGAATTTTAATAGACTATCGAAAAATGATGACAGATGAATTTAGGAATTAAAAGTAAAGCACTAAAAACTTGAAATAACTAATTTTTCTCATAAAATATTGCTTAAAAACAAATTTCCAGTTTCTTTGCAAATAAAAATTTTTAAATAATTATATGTTACCTGTACAAAGGCAGAAAATTTAAGAGTGCACAGAACTTTTCTTTTCTTTTTTTTTTGGTCACTTGACAAAAAGTCAAACAGAACTAAATAAACACTGTATATATCAATTTACATAAGTTTTTCAAGTTTACCAACAGCTCAATTACTTAAAAAAATTTAAAATATTTCAGCCTAACATTTTCTGAAACTACGAGAACATTTATAATCTATTTCTTATAAAGGCAACTATAGATTTAAAAAAAGATTTAGGGGATTATAAAACAAAATTCTTCACTTACCTATTAAAAGAAAACTCAAATTTTAATCTTATCCAGATCCATCAGAAGACTGCATCAATCCTACTACATTATAGCCACAGTATCATAGATTGATAATTAAAAAATTGCAAAATCCACTAACATAAAAAGATCCTTAGAAAGATCCCATAGCAAAATTTATGGGATTACCCATCATATTTCTTTTAATCATACAAGTCTAACAAAGGAAAGCATATATGTATTCTCCTACACTAAAAGTATTTTAGATATAATTAGAATGATGCTCATCCCTTACTGAAAGAGCAATACGAAAACACACAATTTTCAACTTCAGATATTTTCAAGCAACACATATGTTCACTGATATGTTTATGCACAGGGGAAAAAAAGAACTGATTCTAATACACCTTTGATATCGAAATTGTCTTATCATTTGAAAGAAAACTTTGATATTCAAGGGTATATATTTCTCTTCCCCCCCCCAAAAAAAAAATCATACTGCCAGTGCAAATGCTTTATCAAAGAGCAAAATGCAATATAAAAATTAATTTATACTAGCTGGATTTTCTAGAAGAAGATGACAATCAAGATGCAATAAAAAATATTGAAAAATTTCAATTCAAAATTCACTGAGGATAATTTATGAATTGAAAACAAAGCCACTTCTAAAATGCTTTTAACTATCAAAATTGTCTTTCAAATGAAAGCATGACTTTTTCTTGCACA
>JAWZYV010015436.1:0-7500 GCA_038373885.1 Cheiracanthium punctorium
ATTTTTTAATTAACCATTTGGTGGTATAGAAAGGAATTTGTTTTTCTGTTATTCGTATAATTTTAGTTGCTTTTTTTGCCAGGGAATCTGCTGTTTCATTTCCCTGGAGTCCACAATGTGCTGGTACCCACTGCCAAACATTATTTAACCTTAGTTACACTTAAGGATTTCAGTACCTTAGTCCTCAGGAAATATATTTCCGCAGCTCTTCCATGGCCATCTTCAGTCCTTTTCATTCCTTAGTGGAATGGCGTTGTTGTCTGTTCCTCTTTCTTCTTAACGGATCTTCCGTCAGAAGGAGGGTGTACTTTAAATGAATAAGCTGATTCATTGTAAGTTTTAAAATATCATCGCAGTAAACAAATTGTTATTTTTTCACAACTGCGTCTGAATAATTTAGCAGCAGGCACACATCTGACTGGCACCCCAACAAGCACTATACATCAGATGTTTATGTTTCTATCTAATCAATAGTCAAACAGTACATCCCTCTGGAGAAATTTCACATTACTTGGCATGTGTGTCTTTATAAAAATACTTTTCTATTTAAAAAAAAAAAAAATTGCTTTTTCGACTTTAATGATTTTTTTTTTTTTGCGTGTGTGTGTAGATATTTTCTTTATTTTAGGAAATAATATGAAACATCAAGATCTTTAACACAACCTTACAGAATGCAAAATAATGGATATGGAATTATTTCATTGGATTTTAGAAAAAAGATGTTTGATTGAAAATTTTCTTCACTGTTTATGTAAACCTAAATAAATGCTCATTCAGTTCTGTTTTAAATAAACCAACAGTACTTTATGGGCATTTTTTTGGTTATTGATACATTTGTAAAAGTAAGTTATTTTAAATATTTTCAATTGAAAGACTTTACAGTAAGGGGATAGTTTAAACAAAAGCTATAGGCTCTTCTAGATAAATGTTTTCCATAATTCAGTTGAAAGTTACTCTGAATCTGAGTCTGTTAGCAACTGTATTTGCCAATAAACTAATATATTCCGATATTCATACATTTCTTTTTTTTAAATATCACTCGTCATCAAGCAAAAATATTTGGACCAGTTGGCCTGAAGTACATTTCAGTCATTGCTCCAAAATAATAATAAGAGGAAGAATTGGAGTATTATTAGCACATTGGCTGTGATTAAATATAAATAGTAGACAAAAGTTTCTTCGTTTTCTCAAATCATCAGTGGCATTTCGTCACTGAAAAAGTACCCTGATTCGTTAAGAAGGCTCTACGCAGAAACTTCTGAAAAGATACGGTTGATTAAATATAAATCAAAACTTTCTTAAGTTTTATACTTTTTAATCTGCCATAAAAGATAGGCCTGCCCTTAAACTTTGGATTAACACAAAACAAAAGTTTTGTATATATGATATGTCTTCTCTATAAAGGAACAAGATTTATTTACATTCATGAAAATGTGATTTAAATTATGGTAAAGCTGTTAAATTGGATTTTATTAAAGTTATCTGATTATTTAATTTGTAAAGTGGAAGAGCAGGAATGTAAAAGCATTTTACTTTTGCTTGGTAGATGCATAAACTCCCAAATGAATTTATTCTGAACTACTTCGATACACGGTAGACATAACAATTCTATTTAAATACTTTTTACTTTTTAATAAAGTTATCTTTCATTATGTAAGGAAATGCACTGTATATTGATCAAACATTCAATATTATGTCCTTAAAATGAAACTTTATCAAAAGCACAAAAGTCAAGCTTTCTAACGGTATAGAAAAGGAAATAAAATTCATATAACAGTTACAATTAATACTTGGATAATGTTTCAATTTATTTGCGAAATGCAGGTGCTGCTGAGATTTTAAATACTTATTTTCTTTTAGAACAAAATTCTGTGCACCAAAGAGCAATTTGTGGCATCATATCCACTGAAACTCATGTAAATAAACATGCAAAAAGCGTGAGATTCCTTTGCCAACTCATTGCACAGTGTTTGCACCTATGGAATTTAGAGAATTAATTGCAGGTAGTTCCGTAAGAGATGACAGGAAACTTTCTGCCAAGTAAGTGTTTCCAAATCTGTTACCAGTTTCCTACATACCGTATATATATATATTGGAAACTCCTATATTTAGACCTCATGCAAGTCAGATTTTTAATGGGAAAGGATCAGTCAAAAAATATCGTGTTATCTTCAGGCTAATACGATAATTCATGAAAATTTTGTAAGCTATTGAGAAGTGCATATACATAAAAAACGATTTAAATTTAAAAAAGATCAGCAATAGAAGAAATCAGCAGAGGCTTTTAATAAAGGTGTTGATGATAAAATTAAATGACTATATGTGCATGACATTTCACATATTAGCCAGTGATATAAGTGTTTGAAGGCAATACATTTCTATAGTGATATGCGATCCCCCTGTAATTTATGAATCTAAATTCAACAGGGCCATACACCATGAGTTCTTCTCTGATGAACTCAAGCTCATGTAGCTTATGACGTATATCGGGATATCTAGTGCAGTTAACAGGTTTCTTTAAATGTCACAACTTGTTTTCCAACATCAAGCTATCAAAAAGTTGAAGTTTCAAAGAACCCCGTAATGTTCACCACGAGAGAACCGCTTCAGCTCGAATAATGTAAATTCAACTGTCTGTTTTAAATTTTAATGTAGATTTGTTTTCCCTTTTCACCAATGCAATTGGTTGCTATTTTGGCCCACTTTTATGAATAATTTTTTAAAAATCGGATCTTCCTTTTAGTCCCATCTGCACTTATAGATATGAAGGCAAACAAAGTGGTCTCAAGTGTATTAGTTTCTTCATGATACAGGTCTCATTCTAGGCAGGGTCAGCTGGGTGCAGCACCCTGGTTTCCTATTTTAGTAAAAAAGTGCTCCCTGTTGCCCTTTGATTCAAGTTAGCTCACCGGTGAGGTAAAACTGGCCCTCCTTTGTCTTTGAAGTTTTTTGTTTCTTTATATATATTTTTTCACTCTCTATTCTAAGTTTCTTTAGCCCTTTTATCTGTTCAGATGGGGGTTATAGTTTTTATTGCAATCACCTCTTTCCTGCTTTTCCAATCCAATATTGCCACTCTATGTAGGCAGGGGTTCGAACCATACTTTTTTTCGTTCCAGTTTAACTAAAAAAAAAGATATCGGCTCAGTTTCGGTTTTCCTTCCACCAAAAATAACGGTTTTCGGTTCAGTTCCGAATGAATAATTTTATTTTATGTATATTCTTATTTGTGCAAAAATAAAATTATATCATAAATAAAAAATGTATTCTATCAAAATTTAAGAGATTTTATTCTTTTTTTGATGCGTAAGTTGGTTACAGTATACAATATTGATAAGTTGATTCCAGCAACAAAATGACTTAAGATAATATTGAACCCAGATAAATCGATATTTTTTTCGATTTAGTCCAGCTTTCTTTCCAACCAAAATAACGTTTTTTCCGGTTTTTCTTCTTCAGTTCTGGTTCGAAGCACTGTATGTAACTGACCAGCTAATTGTTAAACTCAAGAGAATGCTTATAATGGCTGTATGATAATCTAGAAAAAAATGTAGCTATCTTTGTTGTCTGCTTAAAAATTTTGACCAACTGAAGTGTTAGAAGCTGGGTGTTATGGTACAATAGACCCATGGTCCTGGTGCCTGGCCCTTTGTGGGCCTCCCCTCCAAGTCATCAGCTTTTAACCTGAATGTTTAGTGACCTTTTTAATAAATACAGTGCCTTTTTAAAAATAATGTTGCCTTTGCACGCTGCCTTTTTTCTCACCTACAATGAGCTTTGCATAACCTTTGATGTTTGTGTTTTAAGATTTAAAATTCATATAAAATCACATGCTTTTAACCATGCAGTTCGAAGGAAATAAAAGCTCTTGAATACAACCATCCCTTTTCAAAATTGAACTAAAAAATTGTAGATACCGACTCCACCAACAGGTTGCAATGCTGCTCCTTGCATTATCACTTTAGTTTACAAATCCTATGATGCAAATTGAATTTTATAAAATTTCTCTTATAAATTATTTTTGGTACGAAAATGGCTGAGTTGTGTGTTTTCTTTCCAAATGCAATTAGGGCTGTAATAGGACAAGAAAGGAAAGCGCGGTCAGGGAATCTAAGCATTTATGCTTATTTAAAGTTTTAAGATAACCTTTCTTTTCTTAGTTTCAATGTTTAAATTGATATTGCTGGATAATTATTTTATTTTTTATATAAAAGCATGTATATATTTAGCTTGTCAGAATTTTATATGCGATTCTTATACAAAATTTAAAGTCAATGCCAAACCATCTACAACAGCTAACAATCTTCCTGGAAATTTCATTATAGTGCTACACAACATTAATTCGTCTCAAATAAATCATACTTATGGTTCTGAAACCTTTCGTTCAGAAAATTATTTTTAGATAACTTAAAAGTAGTGATTATAATCTGAGAAATAAAAATTTAAAACTCATCTTAAAAATCAAAGCGAAACATTAAAACTAAATTAATTATTAATTAAAGCAAATTCTTTCATAAATATTTCTTATTTACTGCAGCTGCTTTACTAATATTTCTTAATTACTTAAGACTTTTTCAAATTAGGGTTAAGTATGCCACCTTTCCTTTCATGAGCTCGATGGTACTGCTACTAGGTACTTTTCTGTTTAAATAACACCAGTGTTAATGTTCCAAAGTTAATAACTTCATGTTTTTTCTAAGAGTTACATTATTTATAGGTATCCCTGATTGCAATAACATAAAAGAAATAGGAAATGGCAAAAACACTTTAAAACTTTTCAAATGTATAGCTTGTATATCATAAAAAAACGGATTTAACAATTTGGGACTTACCTAATACTGAAAAGGACACGATTGAATTTCTCCAAGAAAAGAGAATATTGTACAATAAAAGATTTTTGTTTTTAAATCTGTTTACACATGTTGTAAATTTTGTGCCTCCCATGTAAAATTCTGCATTTTACCTATTTCACTACTAATATATATATTATAGTATATAAAATATTATAATGTGCTAAGGATGGCAACCTCGTACCTAAATTTTATGTTTACTTTTTTAATTTATCTTAATGTAACAGATGCAAATAATTTAACTTGGCGCAGTTGTCAATGAGTGATGTTATCAAAATTGGAAAGTACACACTAATGTTTACATCTAGTTGCCACTCACTGTGTAGAGATATATTAAATTTTAGTGCTGCATATGTTAGTGTATCATTTACATAGATCGCCTGGTAATATATTAACAAAATATTGTGATTAATGATTGTTCATGCTGTACAAGATTTCAGCTATACAAAGCATGTTTAGTCGCAACCAACTTGGATGACCGGGGACCAGACCACAAATAGTCCATAAAAAACTACATCATTTTTTAAAGAATAGCCCAGAAATAAGTTCTTGAAAAAGATTGTTTGAGAAATTCTACTTTTAAATGATTCTTCATGTAGCTGTAAAATAAGAACATATAATGAGAAAACATGTCAGTAAAGCAAAGAATGATATTGTGTAAATCTGAAAATAATTACATAATAGGGTATTGTCAGAAATAAATAATATTTGTTAGTGAATTTTACATTTTACATAATTCAGAAAATTGTATGCCAATATTAATATCAAAACTGAAACTTGTAAACAGTCTGTTTTTAAAAATTCATTATTTTTACATTAAATAGTGCAGTGCAAAATAAATCCTCATAACAATATTTTTTTGATTGGGAGATTTCTCTTCCAGAGCAGTGAAGAAAGCAATTTCAAGAAGTGTTTAAGTTTCCTAATATTCTGATAAAATATGGGAGCTTCAGTTTGATGATGGATCTGTGTTTGTTAGAAAGAATTAAAGAGACAGCTGAAAGCCTGAGTATGTTCCCTACAAATTCCCGAGCTTGACTAAATATTTATTATTAATGACATCTAAGAGAAAAATCCCTCGTCCACAGAGCATTTAAAAAAGTGTGAAAAGTAATAATGTGTGATATTCATCATTATTCATTGATTGACTAAAATGATTATATCTATTTTTGATGATCTTTCAATTGGAATAGTTTTATTTTTGTTGATATTAGTACCTGTTTTTACATTTTATGTGTCATTTTCATAATTATACTTTGCTTCATTTATAGATGTTCACATTTTTAAAAATGCAGCTGACAAATAAAATCTCTTAGTAGAAAAGATCATTGCTCGACCTAATAGCTTATAAAATATAATGGAACTTCTATGAGCAATACCCTCCTCCAACTACCAACTTTTTCAGTTGCCGATTTTTTATGCTATCTACTTAAAAGATCCCCTAGAAAAGACCACACAACCCTCTATAAGCAACTGAACTCGGTTTAATGTTAGAAATCTTTCCAGAAATAAAGTAAACAAAACCACATTCGAAACCAGTCGCTCTACTATAAATCACCCGTAGGTGCAAATGCACATACACATCATGTACAAATCTTTTTTTCTAAACAATAGTGATTTTACTGTTAGAGCAGCTGATTGATGTGATTGGGTCATGTGAAAAAGGAAATTCCAAAAGGAAATTGATAGTGACTTTGGGTTGTGAAAATACTTTTAAAAAATTAAATTTTAAAGCAAATACGTTTTATTATGGTAAGTTCAAAATGCATGAAGAATATCAGGATAAATACTCTTTTGTCACATATAAAAAAATAAGAGAGAAATATTTTCGGAGAAAAAAAATAATAATGAAACAATCTGAAATTTTAAAATATGTTGTTAAAATTTTAAAAATATGTTTGTATATTGCATATATGTATTAGTATACAGTTACATAAATAATAAACAAACAATACTTTTTAGCCTTTTTTCTAGGCTATCAAATGTTTATACATGTTTGAGCAACCAACCCTCTTAACAACAGAGTTTCTGTGGAACAGGAAGTGGTCACTCATGAGAAGTTTCACTGTATCTCTTATTCGGATTCCAGATAATTAATTGGTAGGCAAAAGCTCATATCTAAGAGCACATCATTTTGGTCAAATTTTAATCCTTTATGATTGTCATGTTATGTGCTAAGATTTATCCGTTTAAGTGAGTGTATGTTTTATGCGTTTTGGTCTGAGCCTGATTATACTTAGATGGGGCCCTGGAGCACTAGGTTTCTTCAGGGATCTATTATTACTTCAGTATATATTAATTTTTAATCTAGATTATTGGGATATTTTTGACCCCTACTTTTCAGAGACCCGGTCTATTGCCTCCCTTCCAATTTGATAATTAGGACCTGCCTTTTGTGTCATTTTTACCAAAACCTTTAAACTTATAACGTTGAGTTTGGCATCTAAATAATTGCATTAATTGAAGCAATACTGGCTGTATTCTGTTACATGAATTATTGTTTTACATTCAAGTAATAGTTGTAAAGTATTTAAGAAATAGTAGTATGAAAGATAAGTAAAGTTGAAAGAAAGTTGACAAGAAAGAGTTTGTAACTGCAAAAATCATTTAACTTTAATGAGTGAAAAATTTTGAATTTTTTATTATTATT
>JAWZYV010015436.1:20000-31955 GCA_038373885.1 Cheiracanthium punctorium
AAAAAAAAAAAAAAAAAAACAAAAAAA
Organism: Cheiracanthium punctorium; assembly: GCA_038373885.1. NCBI lineage: Eukaryota > Metazoa > Arthropoda > Arachnida > Araneae > Cheiracanthiidae > Cheiracanthium > Cheiracanthium punctorium. The sequence continues at coordinate 20,028 of JAWZYV010015436.1, forward strand.
AAAAAAAAAAAAAAAAAAAAAAAAAAAAAAAAAAAAAAAAAAAAAAAAAAAAAAAAAAAAAAAAAAAAAAAAAAAAAAAAAAAAAAAAAAAAAAAAAAAAAAAAAAAAAAAAAAAAAAAAAAAAAAAAAAAAAAAAAAAAAAAAAAAAAAAAAAAAAAAAAAAAAAAAAAAAAAAAAAAAAAAAAAAAAAAAAAAAAAAAAAAAAAAAAACAAAAAAAAAAAAAAAACAAAAAAAAAAAAAAAAAAAAAAAAAAAAAAAAAAAAAAAAAAAAAAAAAAAAAAAAAAAAAAAAAAAAAAAAAAAAAAAAAAAAAAAAAAAAAAAAAAAAAAAAAAAAAAAAAAAAAAAAAAAAAAAAAAAAAAAAAAAAAAAAAAAAAAAAAAAAAAAAAAAAAAAAAAAAAAAAAAAAAAAAAAAAAAAAAAAAAAAAAAAAAAAACAAAAAAAAAAAAAAAAAAAAAAAAAAAAAAAAAAAAAAAAAAAAAAAAAAAAAAAAAAAAAAAAAAAAAAAAAAAAAAAAAAAAAAAAAAAAAAAAAAAAAAAAAAAAAAAAAAAAAAAAAAAAAAAAAAAAAAAAAAAAAAAAAAAAAAAAAAAAAAAAAAAAAAAAAAAAAAAACAAAAAAAAAAAAAAAAAAAAAAAAAAAAAAAAAAAAAAAAAAAAAAAAAAAACAAAAAAAAAAAAAAAAAAAAAAAAAAAAAAAAAAAAAAAAAAAAAAAAAAAAAAAAAAAAAAAAAAAAAAAAAAAAAAAAAAAAAAAAAAAAAAAAAAAAAAAAAAAAAAAAAAAAAAAACAAAAAAAAAAAAAAAAAAAAAAAAAAAAAAAAAAAAAAAAAAAAAAAAAAAAAAAAAAAAAAAAAAAAAAAAAAAAAAAAAAAAAAAAAAAAAAAAAAAAAAAAAAAAAAAAAAAAAAAAAAAAAAAAAAAAAAAACAAAAAAAAAAAAAAAAAAAAAAAAAAAAAAAAAAAAAAAAAAAAAAAAAAAAAAAAAAAAAAAAAAAAACAAAAAAAAAAAAAAAAAAAAAAAAAAAAAAAAAAAAAAACAAAAAAAAAAAAAAAAAAAAAAAAAAAAAAAAAAAAAAAAAAAAAAAAAAAAAAAAAAAAAAAAAAAAAAAAAAAAAAAAAAAAAAAAAAAAAAAAAAAAAAAAAAAAAAAAAAAAAAAAAAAAAAAAAAAAAAAAAAAAAAAAAAAAAAAAAAAAAAAAAAAAAAAAAAAAAAAAAAAAAAAAAAAAAAAAAAAAAAAAAAAAAAAAAAAAAAAAAAACAAAAAAAAAAAAAAAAAAAAAAAAAAAAAAAAAAAAAAAAAAAAAAAAAAAAAAAAAAAAAAAAAAAAAAAAAAAAAAAAAAAAAAAAAAAAAAAACAAAAAAAAAAAAAAAAAAAAAAAAAAAAAAAAAAAAAAAAAAAAAAAAAAAAAAAAAAAAAAAAAAAAAAAAAAAACAAAAAAAAAAAAAAAAAAAAAAAAAAAAAAAAAAAAAAAAAAAAAAAAAAAAAAAAAAAAAAAAAAAAAAAAAAAAAAAAAAAAAAAAAAAAAAAAAAAAAAAAAAAAAAAAAAAAAAAAAAAAAAAAAAAAAAAAAAAAAACAAAAAAAAAAAAAAAAAAAAAAAAAAAAAAAAAAAAAAAAAAAAAAAAAAAAAAAAAAAAAAAAAAAAAAAAAAAAAAAAAAAAAAAAAAAAAAAAAAAAAAAAAACAAAAAAAAAAAAAAAAAAAAAAAAAAAAAAAAAAAAAAAAAAAAAAAAAAAAAAAAAAAAAAAAAAAAAAAAAAAAAAAAAAAAAAAAAAAAAAAAAAAAAAAAAAAAAAAAAAAAAAAAAAAAAAAAAAAAAAAAAAAAAAAAAAAAAAAAAAAAAAAAAAAAAAAAAAAAAAAAAAAAAAAAAAAAAAAAAAACAAAAAAAAAAAAAAAAAAAAAAAAAAAAAAAAAAAAAAAAAAAAAAAAAAAAAAAAAAAAAAAAAAAAAAAAAAAAAAAAAAAAAAAAAAAAAAAAAAAAAAAAAAAAAAAAAAAAAAAAAAAAAAAAAAAAAAAAAAAAAAAAAAAAAACAAAAAAAAAAAAACAAAAAAAAAAAAAAAAAAAAAAAAAAAAAAAAAAAAAAAAAAAAACAAAAAAAAAAAAAAAAAAAAAAAAAAAAAAAAAAAAAAAAAAAAAAAAAAAAAAAAAAAAAAAAAAAAAAAAAAAAAAAAAAAAAAAAAAACAAAAAAAAAAAAAAAAAAAAAAAAAAAAAAAAACAAAAAAAAAAAAAAAAAAAAAAAAAAAAAAAAAAAAAAAAAAAAAAAAAAAAAAAAAAAAAAAAAAAAAAAAAAAAAAAAAAAAAAAAAAAAAAAAAAAAAAAAAAAAAAAAAAAAAAAAAAAAAAAAAAAAAAAAAAAAAAAAAAAAAACAAAAAAAAAAAAAAAAAAAAAAAAAAAAAAAAAAAAAAAAAAAAAAAAAAAAAAAAAAAAAAAAAAAAAAAAAAAAAAAAAAAAAAAAAAAAAAAAAAAAAAAAAAAACAAAAAAAAAAAAAAAAAAAAAAAAAAAACAAAAAAAAAAAAAAAAAAAAAAAAAAAAAAAAAAAAAAAAAAAAAAAAAAAAAAAAAAAAAAAAAAAAAAAAAAAAAAAAAAAAAAAAAAACAAAAAAAAAAAAAAAAAAAAAAAAAAAAAAAAAAAAAAAAAAAAAAAAAAAAAAAAAAAAAAAAAAAAAAAAAAAAAAAAAAAAAAAAAAAAAAAAAAAAAAAAAAAAAAAAAAAAAAAAAAAAAAAAAAAAAAAAAAAAAAAAAAAAAAAAAAAAAAAAAAAAAAAAAAAAAAAAAAAAAAAAAAAAAAAAAAAAAAAAAAAAAAAAAAAAAAAAAAAAAAAAAAAAAAAAAACAAAAAAAAAAAAAAAAAAAAAAAAAAAAAAAAAAAAAAAAAAAAACAAAAAAAAAAAAAAAAAAAAAAAAAAAAAAAAAAAAAAAAAAAAAAAAAAAAAAAAAAAAAAAAAAAAAAAAAAAAAAAAAAAAAAAAAAAAAAAAAAAAAAAAAAAAAAAAAAAAAAAAAAAAAAAAAAAAAAAAAAAAAAAAAAAAAAAAAAAAAAAAAAAAAAAAAAAAAAAAAAAAAAAAAAAAAAAAAAAAAAAAAAAAAAAAAAAAAAAAAAAAAACAAAAAAAAAAAAAAAAAAAAAAAAAAAAAAAAAAAAAAAAAAAAAAAAAAAAAAAAAAAAAAAAAAAAAAACAAAAAAAAAAAAAAAAAAAAAAAAAAAAAAAAAAAAAAAAAAAAAAAAAAAAAAAAAAAAAAAAAAAAAAAAAAAAAAAAAAAAAAAAAAAAAAAAAACAAAAAAAAAAAAAAAAAAAAAAAAAAAAAAAAAAAAAAAAAAAAAAAAAAAAAAAAAAAAAAAAAAAAAAAAAAAAAAAAAAAAAAAAAAAAACAAAAAAAAAAAAAAAAAAAAAAAAAAAAAAAAAAAAAAAAAAAAAAAAAAAAAAAAAAAAAAAAAAAAAAAAAAAAAAAAAAAAAAAAAAAAAAAAAAAAAAAAAAAAAAAAAAAAAAAAAAAAAAAAAAAAAAAAAAAAAAAAAAAAAAAAAAAAAAAAAAAAACAAAAAAAAAAAAAAAAAAAAAAAAAAAAAAAAAAAAAAAAAAAAAAAAAAAAAAAAAAAAAAAAAAAAAAAAAAAAACAAAAAAAAAAAAAAAAAAAAAAAAAAAAAAAAAAAAAAAAAAAAAAAAAAAAAAAAAAAAAAAAAAAAAAAAAAAAAAAAAAAAAAAAAAAAAAAAAAACAAAAAAAAAAAAAAAAAAAAAAAAAAAAAAAAAAAAAAAAAAAAAAAAAAAAAAAAAAAAAAAAAAAAAAAAAAAAAAAAAAAAAAAAAAAAAACAAAAAAAAAAAAAAAAAAAAAAAAAAAAAAAAAAAAAAAAAAAAAAAAAAAAAAAAAAAAAAAAAAAAAAAAAAAAAAAAAAAAAAAAAAAAAAAAAAAAAAAAAAAAAAAAAAAAAAAAACAAAAAAAAAAAAAAAAAAAAAAAAAAAAAAACAAAAAAAAAAAAAAAAAAAAAAAAAAAAAAAAAAAAAAAAAAAAAAAAAAAAAAAAAAAAAAAAAAAAAAAAAAAAAAAAAAAAAAAAAAAAAAAAAAAAAAAAAAAAAAAAAAAAAAAAAAAAAAAAAAAAAAAAAAAAAAAAAAAAAAAAAACAAAAAAAAAAAAAAAAAAAAAAAAAAAAAAAAAAAAAAAAAAAAAAAAAAAAAAAAAAAAAAAAAAAAAAAAAAAAAAAAAAAAAAAAAAAAAAAAAAAAAAAAAAAAAAAAAAAAAAAAAAAAAAAAAAAAAAAAAAAAAAAAAAAAAAAAAAAAAAAAAAAAAAAAAAAAAAACAAAAAAAAAAAAAAAAAAAAAAAAAAAAAAAAAAAAAAAAAAAAAAAAAAAAAAAAAAAAAAAAAAAAAAAAAAAAAAAAAAAAAAAAAAAAAAAAAAAAAAAAAAAAAAAACAAAAAAAAAAAAAAAAAAAAAAAAAAAAAAAAAAAAAAAAAAAAAAAAAAAAAAAAAAAAACAAAAAAAAAAAAAAAAAAAAAAAAAAAAAAAAAAAAAAAAAAAAAAAAAAAAAAAAAAAAAAAAAACAAAAAAAAAAAAAAAAAAAAAAAAAAAAAAAAAAAAAAAAAAAAAAAAAAACAAAAAAAAAAAAAAAAAAAAAAAAAAAAAAAAAAAAAAAAAAAAAAAAAAAAAAAAAAAAAAAAAAAAAAAAAAAAAAAAAAAAAAAAAAAAAAAAAAAAAAAAAAAAAAAAAAAAAAAAAACAAAAAAAAAAAAAAAAAAAAAAAAAAAAAAAAAAAAAAAAAAAAAAAAAAAAAAAAAAAAAAACAAAAAAAAAAAAAAAAAAAAAAAAAAAAAAAAAAACAAAAAAAAAAAAAAAAAAAAAAAAAAAAAAAAAAAAAAAAAAAAAAAAAAAAAAAAAAAAAAAAAAAAAAAAAAAAAAAAAAAAAAAAAAAAAAAACAAAAAAAAAAAAAAAAAAAAAAAAAAAAAAAAAAAAAAAAAAAAAAAAAAAAAAAAAAAAAAAAAAAAAAAAAAAAAAAAAAAAAAAAACAAAAAAAAAAAAAAAAAAAAAAAAAAAAAAAAAAAAAAAAAAAAAAAAAAAAAAAAAAAAAAAAAAAAAAAAAAAAAAAAAAAAAAAAAAAAAAAAAAAAAAAAAAAAAAAAAAAAAAAAAAAAAAAAAAAAAAAAAAAAAAAAAAAAAAAAAAAACAAAAAAAAAAAAAAAAAAAAAAAAAAAAAAAAAAAAAAAAAAAAAAAAAAAAAAAAAAAAAAAAAAAAAAAAAAAAAAAAAAAAAAAAAAAAAAAAAAAAAAAAAAAAAAAAAAAAAAAAAAAAAAAAAAAAAAAAAAAAAAAAAAAAAAAACAAAAAAAAAAAAAAAAAAAAAAAAAAAAAAAAAAAAAAAAAAAAAAAAAACAAAAAAAAACAAAAAAAAAAAAAAAAAAAAAAAAAAAAAAAAAAAAAAAAAAAAAAAAAAAAAAAAAAAAAAAAAAAAAAAAAAAAAAAAAAAAAAAAAAAAAAAAAAAAAAAAAAACAAAAAAAAAAAAAAAAAAAAAAAAAAAAAAAAAAAAAAAAAAAAAAAAAAAAAAAAAAAAAAAAAAAAAAAAAAAAAAAAAAAAAACAAAAAAAAAAAAAAAAAAAAAAAAAAAACAAAAAAAAAAAAAAAAAAAAAAAAAAAAAAAAAAAAAAAAAAAAAAAAAAAAAAAAAAAAAAAAACAAAAAAAAAAAAAAAAAAAAAAAAAAAAAAAAAAAAAAAAAAAAAAAAAAAAAAAAAAAAAAAAAAAAAAAAAAAAAAAAAAAAAAAAAAAAAAAAAAACAAAAAAAAAAAAAAAAAAAAAAAAAAAAAAAAAAAAAAAAAAAAAAAAAAAAAAAAAAAAAAAAAAAAAAAAAAAAAAAAAAAAAAAAAAAAAAAAAAAAAAAAAAAAAAAAAAAAAAAAAAAAAAAAAAAAAAAAAAAAAAAAAAAAAAAAAAAAAAAAAAAAAAAAAAAAAAAAAAAAACAAAAAAAAAAAAAAAAAAAAAAAAAAAACAAAAAAAAAAAAAAAAAAAAAAAAAAAAAAAAAAAAAAAAAAAAAAAAAAAAAAAAAAAAAAAAAAAAAAAACAAAAAAAAAAAAAAAAAAAAAAAAAAAAAAAAAAAAAAAAAAAAAAAAAAAAAAAAAAAAAAAAAAAAAAAAAAAAAAAAAAAAAAAAAAAAAAAAAAAAAAAAAAAAAAAAAAAAAAAAAAAAAAAAAAAAAAAAAAAAAAAAAAAAAAAAAAAAAAAAAAAAAAAAAAAAAAAAAAAAAAAAAAAAAAAAAAAAAAAAAAAAAAAAAAAAAAAACAAAAAAAAAAAAAAAAAAAAAAAAAAAAAAAAAAAAAAAAAAAAAAAAAAAAAAAAAAAAAAAAAAAAAAAAAAAAAAAAAAAAAAAAAAAAAAAAAAAAAAAAAAAAAAAAAAAAAAAAAAAAAAAAAAAAAAAAAAAAAAAAAAAAAAAAAAAAAAAAAAAAAAAAAAAAAAAAAAAAAACAAAAAAAAAAAAAAAAAAAAAAAAAAAAAAAAAAAAAAAAAAAAAAAAAAAAAAAAAAAAAACAAAAAAAAAAAAAAAAAAAAAAAAAAAAAAAAAAAAAAAAAAAAAAAAAAAAAAAAAAAAAAAAAAAAAAAAAAAAAAAAAAAAAAAAAAAAAAAAAAAAAAAAAAAAAAAAAAAAAAAAAAAAAAAAAAAAAAAAAAAAAAAAAAAAAAAAAAAAAAAAAAAAAAAAAAAAAAAAAAAAAAAAAAAAAAAAAAAAAAAACAAAAAAAAAAAAAAAAAAAAAAAAAAAAAAAAAAAAAAAAAAAAAAAAAAAAAAAAAAAAAAAAAAAAAAAAAAAAAAAAAAAAAAAAAAAAAAAAAAAAAAAAAAAAAAAAAAAAAAAAAAAAAAAAAAAAAAAAAAAAAAAAAAAAAAAAAAAAAAAAAAAAAAAAAAAAAAAAAAAAAAAAAAAAAAAAAAAAAAAAAAAAAAAAAAAAAAAAAAAAAAAAAAAAAAAAAAAAAAAAAAAAAAAAAAAAAAAAAAAAAAAAAAACAAAAAAAAAAAAAAAAAAAAAAAAAAAAAAAAAAAAAAAAAAAAAAAAAAAAAAAAAAAAAAAAAAAAAAAAAAAAAAAAAAAAAAAAAAAAAAAAAAAAAAAAAAAAAAAAAAAAAACAAAAAAAAAAAAAAAAAAAAAAAAAAAAAAAAAAAAAAAAAAAAAAAAAAAAAAAAAAAAAAAAAAAAAAAAAAAAAAAAAAAAAAAAAAAAAAAAAAAAAAAAAAAAAAAAAAAAAAAAAAAAAAAAAAAAAAAAAAAAAAAAAAAAAAAAAAAAAAAAAAAAAAAAAAAAAAAAAAAAAAAAAACAAAAAAAAAAAAAAAAAAAAAAAAAAAAAAAAAAAAAAAAAAAAAAAAAAAAAAAAAAAAAAAAAAAAAAAAAAAAAAAAAAAAAAAAAAAAAAAAAAAAAAAAAAAAAAAAAAAAAAAAAAAAAAAAAAAAAAAAAAAAAAAAAAAAAAAAAAAAAAAAAACAAAAAAAAAAAAAAAAAAAAAAAAAAAAAAAAAAAAAAAAAAAAAAAAAAAAAAAACAAAAAAAAAAAAAAAAAAAAAAAAAAAAAAAAAAAAAAAAAACAAAAAAAAAAAAAAAAAAAAAAAAAAAAAAAAAAAAAAAAAAAAAAAAAAAAAAAAAAAAAAAAAAAAAAAAAAAAAAAAAAAAAAAAAAAAAAAAAAAAAAAAAAAAAAAAAAAAAAAAAAAAAAAAAAAAAAAAAAAAAAAAAAAAAAAAAAAAAAAAAAAAAAAAAAAAAAAAAAAAAAAAAAAAAAAAAAAAAAAAAAAAAAAAAAAAAAAAAAAAAAAAAAAAAAAAAAAAAAAAAAAAAAAAAAAAAACAAAAAAAAAAAAAAAAAAAAAAAAAAAAAAAAAAAAAAAAAAAAAAAAAAAAAAAAAAAAAAAAAAAAAAAAAAAAAAAAAAAAAAAAAAAAAAAAAAAAAAAAAAAAAAAAAAAAAAAAAAAAAAAAAACAAAAAAAAAAAAAAAAAACAAAAAAAAAAAAAAAAAAAAAAAAAAAAAAAAAAAAAAAAAAAAAAAAAAAAAAAAAAAAAAAAAAAAAAAAAAAAAAAAAAAAAAAAAAAAAAAAAAAAAAAAAAAAAAAAAAAAAAAAAAAAAAAAAAAAAAAAAAAAAAAAAAAAAAAAAAAAAAAAAAAAAAAAAAAAAAAAAAAAAAAAAAAAAAAAAAAAAAAAAAAAAAAAAAAAAAAAAAAAAAAAAAAAAAAAAAAAAAAAAAAAAAAAAAAAAAAAAAAAAAAAAAAAAAAAAAAAAAAACAAAAAAAAAAAAAAAAAAACAAAAAAAAAAAAAAAAAAAAAAAAAAAAAAAAAAAAAAAAAAAAAAAAAAAAAAAAAAAAAAAAAAAAACAAAAAAAAAAAAAAAAAAAAAAAAAAAAAAAAAAAAAAAAAAAAAAAAAAAAAAAAAAAAAAAAAAAAAAAAAAAAAAAAAAAAAAAAAAAAAAAAAAAAAACAAAAAAAAAAAAAAAAAAAAAAAAAAAAAAAAAAAAAAAAAAAAAAAAAAAAAAAAAACAAAAAAAAAAAAAAAAAAAAAAAAAAAAAAAAAAAAAAAAAAAAAAAAAAAAAAAAAAAAAAAAAAAAAAAAACAAAAAAAAAAAAAAAAAAAAAAAAAAAAAAAAAAAAAAAAAAAAAAAAAAAAAAAAAAAAAAAAAAAAAAAAAAAAAAAAAACAAAAAAAAAAAAAAAAAAAAAAAAAAAAAAAAAAAAAAAAAAAAAAAAAAAAAAAAAAAAAAAAAAAAAAAAAAAAAAACAAAAAAAAAAAAAAAAAAAAAAAAAAAAAAAAAAAAAAAAAAAAAAAAACAAAAAAAAAAAAAAAAAAAAAAAAAAAAAAAAAAAAAAAAAAAAAAAACAAAAAAAAAAAAAAAAAAAAAAAAAAAAAAAAAAAAAAAAAAAAAAAAAAAAAAAAAAAAAAAAACAAAAAAAAAAAAAAAAAAAAAAAAAAAAAAAAAAAAAAACAAAAAAAAAAAAAAAAAAAAAAAAAAAAAAAAAAAAAAAAAAAAAAAAAAAAAAAAAAAAAAAAAAAAAAAAAAAAAAAAAAAAAAAAAAAAAAAAAAAAAAAAAAAAAAAAAAAAAAAACAAAAAAAAAAAAAAAAAAAAAAAAAAAAAAAAAAAAAAAAAAAAAAAAAAACAAAAAAAAAAAAAAAAAAAAAAAAAAAAAAAAAAAAAAAAAAAAAAAAAAAAAAAAAAAAAAAAAAAAAAAAAAAAAACAAAAAAAAAAAAAAAAAAAAAAAAAAAAAAAAAAAAAAAAAAAAAAAAAAAAAAAAAACAAAAAAAAAAAAAAAAAAAAAAAAAAAAAAAAAAAAAAAAAAAACAAAAAAAAAAAAAAAAAAAAAAAAAAAAAAAAAAAAAAAAAAAAAAAAAAAAAAAAAAAAAAAAAAAAAAAAAAAAAAAAAAAAAAAAAAAAAAAAAAAAAAAAAAAAAAAAAAAAAAAACAAAAAAAAAAAAAAAAAAAAAAAAAAAAAAAAAAAAAAAAAAAAAAAAAAAAAAAAACAAAAAAAAAAAAAAAAAAAAAAAAAAAAAAAAAAAACAAAAAAAAAAAAAAAAAAAAAAAAAAAAAAAAAAAAAAAAAAAAAAAAAAACAAAAAAAAAAAAAAAAAAAAAAAAAAAAAAAAAAAAAAAAAAAAAAAAAAAAAAAAAAAAAAAAAAAAAAAAAAAAAAAAAAAAAAAAAAAAAAAAAAAAAAAAAAAAAAAAAAAAAAAAAAAAAAAAAAAAAAAAAAAAAAAAAAAAAAAAAAAAAAAAAAAAAAAAAAAAAAAAAAAAAAAAAAAAAAAAAAAAAAAAAAAAAAAAAAAAAAAAAAAAAAAAAAAAAAAAAAAAAAAAAAAAAAAAAAAAAAAAAAAAAAAAAACAAAAAAAAAAAAAAAAAAAAAAAAAAAAAAAAAAAAAAAAAAAAAAAAAAAAAAAAAAAAAAAAAAAAAAAAAAAAAAAAAAAAAAAAAAAAAAAAAAAAAAAAAAAAAAAAAAAAAAAAAAAAAAAAAAAAAAAAAAAAAAAACAAAAAAAAAAAAAAAAAAAAAAAAAAAAAAAAAAAAAAAAAAAAAAAAAAAAAAAAAAAAAAAAAAAAAAAAAAAAAAAAAAAAAAAAAAAAAAAAAAAAAAAAAAAAAAACAAAAAAAAAAAAAAAAAAAAAAAAAAAAAAAAAAAAAAAAAAAAAAAAAAAAAAAAAAAAAAAAAAACGTATCACCAAGTGTGGTCGAAATTATGGACGAAGAATCGTTAGATGACAGTTTAACAGGACAATCGCCTATTCTTCTAAATTATTTTGAATTCGTGCCCAACACTAAATACGCTCTCTGAAAGGATTGCAAAAAACAAATGTCGAGAGGTAGGCTATAATTTTACTTCAGTTTTATGAACGTTTATTTTCTCACTGTGTTGACTCGAAAAAGAGTTCATTCATATATATACATATATATATGACAACTAAAAAGTTTGTAATATTTGCTGAAATAACTGCAAAAATCTCTAATCTCTGTACAACAAAATTTCCTCTATAGCGAATTTTTCAACTGGAACCAAGCGAGTTCGTTATAGGGAGATTCAATTGTGTGTGTGTGTATATATATATATATATATATATATATATACACACAATTGAATCTCCCTATTACGAACTCGCTTGGTTCCAGTTGAAAAATTCGCTATAGAGAAACTTATAGTCTCGGGCAATTACAGATTTGTGTATCATTCTGTTTTGAGAAGTGTAATAATTATCAATATCTAATAATTATTTATATAGTTAATTAAAAAAATTAAATCTGTATTAGTATAATTAGTAATACTAATTATTATATAGTTTATTTCAAATTTTGGGTAAAAAACATTTCTTGTGAATAATAGTATTTGGTTTATATGTAAGGGAAACACAGGACTAATCGGTGTGTACCTGCTCTTCGTACGGAAAAGATCAAATACATGGATCCTTCCGGATTAATTGTGACTTAACCCTGTCCGGAGAACCAAAATATTTGGATTTTCAAAAAGAACTTAAAAATGATCATATGAGTTCATATTAAACAGAAATCTTGCTAAAACATTTAATAATTCACTTAGTGGTTAAATAATTGGCGCAGATAAATAAAACCATTAATTAATGTGAACTTATTATTCATTTTAAGGGAAGAATTTATATACGTATTTAATGAACAATATCTAAATACATATGTACTTACATAATACTGTACAGTTTATACATTATCACAATTTAATGCAGTTTAAGTAATTTAAAAAATATTTTCATATGTGAAAGAATTCTAATTAAAGAAAATCTAAATAAAATTTGCAAGAAAGACGCATATAGTAAGAGCAAGCAGGAAGCTGTTTTTGGTCTAATGTGGAAACCTTTTATCTGGCTCATAGCAATAATTAGGCGACAAAATAGAGGTTGAGAAAAATTGATTTAAATATTTGCACCAGTCGGCACTGGAAATGAAATGGATTATCTTATATCCCTTTAACCCCCACCCCCCGTGTTTGTGTTCTGTCAAGCCTAAATGAGGGGCATCTACCTATAGGGTGGGGGCTTGGGCGGAGGACATTTAAGGGAGTCTAACGCATATTCACGTAACATCTGGAGAAAATCGCCCAAAACTCTAGACTGCTAGATCGACAGCGACCACGATCGACCACGCGAGGAGAAAGAATTCCGAACCTGCACACTAAGACGCTTCCCAGTGCTCAGCTTTTTTATAAATTCGGCCATTCGTTGGCATAATTTGAATAGAAAAGAAAGACTAGAACTACTATAAATTCACATTTCAACGTATCCACTGCTTTTTCTTTTTAATGCTTTCTACTGGGATCAAATTTCATCATTCTGTTATTCATTTTAACGAGAACTACACTCTCGTTACAAAAACTGCCCAATAGAGGCAGGTTTAAATGACATTAAATTATGTAAAGTATCGGTATCGGTTAAGTATCGGTATCGGCCGATACCATAACTTAAAAGTATCGGTATCGGATATTTCTGA